>JAJOOI010002359.1:0-20127 GCA_029582585.1 Solanum bukasovii
AAGGTCTTATGAAAATTTCAGGCATACTACTAATCGGTTATTTGGTTTGATAGAGCAACCTATGAATAATTGTCGCCTACATAACCTACCTCCTAGACCAAGGGAAGAAGGTATCAGATCGCATTTTAGTGTACTTGTTACTAGGTGACAAATGAGTGGATTGAATCTGATTTGGATGGATTGAATATGAATTGAGTTAAAATGGATTGGATCACAATCCACCCAATAAAATATGAGTAAATATGGATTTGGTCAAATATGGTTTGGATAAAATGATTGTAACCCACTTTAATTTTCTAAAGTAAAAAAATATTAAATCAAAACTAAATTGTTAATACCTCACTCCACCCCACCTCTATATTATTTATTTTTTTAAAATAATTTTTAATACAAAAAAAGAAAAATATTTTTTTTACTTGTACCCCCACCTCTCCCTCACCCCACCCAAAAAAATAATAATCAAAAATCAAAATAAAAATAAAATTGCCCACCTTACCCCCACCCCACCCCTCCGGGACACCCCTCCCACTATAAAAAATTTTTAATAACGTTTTTTTGTTAAACAAAATGTCCTTCACCCCCCAACCCCCCCTCCCCCCCTCAAAAAAAAAAAAAAACTCGAAAATAACCAAAAAATTTGCCCACCCTAACCCCCACCCACACCCCAAAACACCCAAAAATTATTTTACATAAAAAATTGGGACACATTTTTCTTTTTTCAGTTGAATCCTAAAAGAATGGTATATTCTTTTTTTTTTTTTTTACAATTATTTAATGACAATATCAACTTTTTATCCATGTTTGGTCCTACTTATTTGCTAAAGAAAGTCCACAAAACTCTGCTCTTCTATTAAAAAATTCACTATTTTAATCTAGAGTAGTTTTTGTTTCCTAATTATCCTTAAATAAGGTCACAAGTAGGAGAAGGAACTATATAGAGCCGAAGGCGGTAAATGGGGTGAGCCATGTGGAGAAGGAGGAAGTAGATGGGGGAGTTGTTGATTTGTATGAACATCTTTTGAAAGAGGAAGCAAGGTGAATAAGCCTAATTTGAGGGTATTAGGGTTCAACCAATTTGGAGGGAAAAGTGTGAGTTTCTACAAAGGACAATCGAGGAGGTGGAGTTTTCCACATGTGACAAAACTTCAGGACTCAACGATTTATCTTTTGTTTTTTTATCAACATTGATGGAATACAGTTAAAACCAAGTGATGTATACTATTGTTGAGTTTCATGAAAGAGGTGAATTAGAGAACAGTAAGAATGTTGCATTCATTGTCATTGTTGATATCAAATTTTGGCTTGATATTTTCAAAGTTAGTATTTTAAAATATTTTATTTGTTAAATAGTTCAAAATGCATGTTTTTCAATTTTAATGTGATTTATCAATAATTATCCTTGTTTGTGAAAATGCTAAAATATTGTACATTATTGTTTTTAGCACTATCCATTAATTACATTCATTACATTTGTTTATATTTATTTAAATATTTTTAGCACAATTTAGAAATATATTGAAACACATATATTTTTTTTATTAACCAATGGTTTTGAGCACACATTTTTGAGCCCATTGTATTGTACAAAAGTGGTTTTTTAAATTTCCTATTTAAGTCCTTACTTTGTCCAAAAATAAAGGTGGTGGTGGATACTTACAATTTTCCTAAGTTGACAAAAACCCTAAAAAAGCTTTCCTCCCTCATTTTCAATTTTTCCAACCGCCGCCACCACGCCTCCTTAAACCCTAACACTTCACTTTTCCCTTCCATTTCCGCCACCGAACCACCAGATCTCCTCCAGCCCACCTCACTACCTCCACACTCTTCTTCTCAGAAAAAACCAGACCAAAACCCCAACTATTCTAGTTACAAAACAACAACCAATAACAACAATGCCATCTCCACGAAGCTTCAAGACCCAACGACCGCCAGTCCTTTCTCCTTCACCCCTTTTTGATTTTTTTTTTGCAGGTTATCAGTGAGCTCAAAGCTCCACCAAACAAGGAGCTCAAAGCTATGAACTCCATCTCCGGCGTGGCTCCAACTCTGTTGAACAAAAACCGAAGTGCCGTGGTGTTTCTAACTCCGGTGGACAACAATCAGCCGTCGCGAAGATAAATCCGGTGAGACTTCGACAGTGAGACAGTTCTCTTCTCCATTTTATTTTTTTTTACGAATCAATTTATGTTTTACATGTTGTTGTTACTATATTTTTGTTGTTATTATTTGACTTTTGGTTTCTTTTCCAGTGAAGTTTTCTCCATTGTTATTTTAAGCATTTTGTTTTGATTTAAACTAATTTCGAATGTTAATCGTTCATGGTTTTGTTGAATTGTGTTAATATATTAGTTGATTTATTTTTTTGTGTTTTTTATCCTAGTTAAAACTTTTGTTTACTGCTATGTTCAGTGTTTTTATCGTCCTTTTGTTTTTGAAAAATCATTTCTAGTATTTTTTTTTTGTTTTTCTTGATTATGCTAAGGTACTATTGGTATTGTTTCCTTTGGTCTAGTCTTTGTTTTTATGATTATGGTTTAATGTTTTTATTCTCAAATAGTTTAATTATTGTTTTGATTCTATTAGTGGCTCATTAATTATTGATCGTTGTTTCCATTATATTTTTTCTTAAAATAGTCTTGGTTATTGCTATTGTAATTTATATTAAATAGAGATAGTTAAAGTTGGCCAATGAAAATATCTCTCCGTCGATTTTTGAGGCCTCTCCATTTTAAAACATGGAAAATTTAGTATAAGTTCATTTACTTTTTATGTTAAAATTGACAGATGAAGAGATTACCGTCGATTTTCAAGGCCTCCCATGTATATAAGATGGGTTTTAATTTAAGTTATTATATATTTCATTTATTTTGATTCATATTAATCTATTACTAACACTTTTATTAAGTATGTTTTTGGGTACCCAAAGTTGATTTCCAAGTAAGCTATACGAATGAAGTTCGAATAATACTTTTTGATAGATAAACATTAGGTCATTTCTTATATTATTATTTTACTTTATTATTTGTGTATATTACATATTTCTTATATTTTTACATTATTTTATCTTCTCAATTTAAAAAAAATGAGTTCAGCCGGGACCTACATTTGTGGATTTTGAAGGGTGCTTAATACCTTTCCTTTGAGATCACTTGAACTCTTATCTAGAATCAATTGATTTCATAGATATTTTTTTTAATTAATTAATTGGTTTCTTAATTATCCTAAAATAAGGTGGCGACTCTTGAATTGACTGGGTTTAGGGTTCTTTTTCTTTGAATTCTTTTTTATTTTTATTGAATTAATTGATTATCATTTTTTCACTCACCGTGATGTTGTGCCTTATTTGAATAAAATAGGGATGTCAACCGTCATCATTACTAAAAAGGATAGATTTAGAAGTATGAAGGAATATACACCTATTAGTCTGGTGGGAAGAATCTATAATATCATATCTAAGCTGCTTTCTATTAAACTTTGGAAATTGTTAGAAGAGACTGTATGTACTTCGTAAAATACTTTTGTGGAGGCCAAATAGATTCTAGATGTAGTGCTGGTGGAAAATGAAGTGGTGGATTTAGGGAGAAAGCAGGGAGTGATCACTATTCACAAACATAAAAAACTTTCTATGAGGCGATGCAAAAATAAATTTATTTCCACCTAGTCTCCCCAAATTCCATTTGAAGCATAATGTTTTCTAGGACTTTCCAATTCACATGATCACATGCCTTTTTAAAATCAAGTTTGCACAACACACCTGACACTCCTTTCTTTCTCCCTAAATCTACCACTTCATTTGCCACCAACACTACATCTAGAAACTGTCTACCCTCTACAAAAGCATTCTGCAAAGTAGAGACAATCTCGTGTAACAACTTCTTGAGTTTAATAAAAGAAAAGCACATTAGAGATGATATTATAGATGTAACACCCAAAAAATTCCAACTCAAATCAGACCTAGAATTTTTTTTAGACTAGTGCCACAGAAGAAATCTTCTGCTCGTAGAAGTAACCATAGGTGGGTTTGTAGAACCATGCTCTGAAAAAGTGTTCTCAGGTCTAAGTTTCAGGGACCAGACTATGGCTAATAGAAACTTCTACGGTTCATTGAAAGGCCTCATATAACCCAAGTCTTGAAACAACCCCAGTAAGCTTCCTATGATTGAGCAAGACATTCCATCAAAGTTCCTAGGGGTCGTAGAAAGGATCCGTAGACCCAACTTTAGAGATGTGGAAACCCAACATGTTTTCTTCCAGAGGGTTAACGGTCCGTAGACTTTTGTACGGATTGTAGATGGTCTTCCATAGATGACTTGTGTCAGTTTTATGACTGGTTATGTTTAGTCTTTTTCCACCCTTTCTAAACATATACCCCGATGTTTATACACCTAATTAAGGTCACAAGAAACACCTAGCACAAAGTTGAGTTGAAAAGCTTCCTTACCAATTAAGTTTTGAGATAAAATTATACTTAGGTCAATTTCAAATGATCATATCTCTCAGCATATAATGAATTAGGTGGTCCATGCATGATCTATCGAATTTAAGGACTATGAGTCCTCTTTCTACCTCCACTAAGTTTGCCTCATTTAGAGTTCGGTGTAAAAAGTTAATTATGCCCATTTTAGTGAAGCCCTGCAGGCAGTCGATGTTTTACTACTGGACCTACATATGGTGGAAATTTCCACGAACTGTAGACCCTTCCGTGAAGACTTGCCGCAATTGTTTTTAAGAAACTTCTTGTACGCGTTCCTAGGTTATTTTTATCTTTCCCAAGCTTTTAACCTTATTTTAAGTTGTTTTTGAGTATTTTAACTGAGTATATTATTCAAATAACTAGTTTTCCTCTCAAAATCATCAATTTAAGCATTCAAGTATTTAGAAATCCTCTTAAAACTCACCTAGGGTTCCTCTTCTCCATCAAGAACCCTGAAATCTTCAAATAAAAAATTCAAGATACAGAGAGAAACTTCCCATCCAAGGTGTTCCCAAGTTCTTCCACTCTAAGAACTTCATAAAAGTTTTTCTTATCTCAAGATCAAGCCTCAAGATTCCAAGCTAAAAGATTTCTTCCAAGAAAGCTAATGTTCTTCCACAAGCTCAAGATAAATATAGTCTACAGTAAAGTTTTCATTTTAATAGCTTCATAGTCACGTATGTAAGCTATCATAGTGTTGGACTAGTTCTTCCTCACGCCTTACATATGTCTAAATTCAGTAAAAGAGTAATCTAGGGTTTTATCCTTGATTTTGAGTATTCTTGAGATGAGTTATATTTTTCAGTTATGAGTTCTTAATTCCTGAGTATTGAGTTATTTATCATTGTATTGAGATCCTTGATGTTATTTGTTCATGACTATATTTCTTTATGAACCCTACTGTTGAGTTAAATTTGAGAATCTTTTCAAAACAATTTTTTGTCTTTCAATTGATTTATGAGGAGAGCAAAAGATGAGTTTTGAGAAAGAGTTTTCAAATATGAATTGAGTAAGAGTATAAGGGAACTAAGTATTCCCAAAGGTATCACTTTTTACATTAAGAAGAGAAAAACTTTGATTTCGAAATGAATTAATGAGTTCAGAGATATTTCAGAGCAGTTGCCTTTTTTAAGAAGATATTTTGAGCAATTATCTCAAATTGAGAAAGAGTATGTTTTGTACATTTGAGCATAAGTATGTATTTATTCGAAGATCAATTGTTGAGGAACTACAACTTCCAACTAGTTAGTTACAATGGAAAGAACGAAGTAGAGTAATCTAGACATGTGCCAACTCAATATCTCTTGTAAGAAAGTGATAAAATTACCCACTTTCCAAGATGCATCTCTTTTGCCCATGAATACACACCCTTTATAAGTACTCAAAAGAAAACCATAATCTCCTCAAGAATTGTTTCTAAATTTCTTAAATTCATTTTATAAAAAATTCATAGGCAAGCCAACAACTCATATCCTTCGTAGGGGTATGTAGGTATAAAGTAAAAGATCATCACCTTCTTGCGACACATAAATGAACTAGAACACATTTGGAATGAATAATTACATCATACACGAACAATAAACTTTAGTTCTAAATTCTTCAATCTTTCCATATTTCACCCAAGGAAATTCTCGCTGAGACTTGCAACACTTGAATAGAAAAATAATCTCTAAACCAAGTAAAAATTGCTAATTAAGGAAATCAGGATAAGTGAATGGATCTAACTCATCAATTTGTTTCCAGATATATAATAAATGCAAAAATGAGCATTTTTTTCAAAATCTAGAATCAAACTAAAATCATAAAAATAATCTTCTGAAAAGCCCTAATGCGGCACATATGATTTCGATTTTGCTTCCTTGAATTTTTCTTCTCAATCTTTGTTTTTCTCTTATTCATTGCTAATCTTTGTCATCACATGCTAAAGAGGCTAGGAGAGTTAAACGAATAATTTTACAACCCTAACACTTTTCTCGTGTTCAAATATAGACAATGCATTTAGTTAACTAAGTGGTGTTTGGCCATGAAAATCTTAAACTTTTCTCTAGAGTTGAATTTTGAAAAATCATGTTTGGCCATAAAAATATAGGAAATCCGGAATTCAACTTGAAGTTGAAATATGCAATTTGAAAATCACCCAAAAGTTGTTTTCATTCCAAATCACGCACAAAAATTCAAAAACAATGCTAATTTGTATTCATAGCCATGCACAACTATAATTTCGAAATACTTCCTTCATCCCAATTTATGTGATGATGTTTGATAGGGTATGAAGTTTAAGAAATATAGGAAGACTTTGCAACGTTCGAAAACCATCCTTAATCAAAATAATGAATTTTTAATTAGAAGAACAAACTTTTATGGACTTTTTTAGCAAATAAGTAGGACCCAACATGGATAAAGTGTTCATATTGACATTAAATAGTTGTCAAATATGGAAATATTTCATTCTTTTGGGAATTCACCAAAAATAAAAATGTGTCACATAAATTGGGGCTGAGGAAGTAACATTTTTCACTTTGAAAATAAAAATACCTTTTTAGGCACTCACAATTTTTATGGTCAAATAGACCTCTAAGTGTCCAAAGTAAATTGTTCATTTTACAAATAGTTGTTCTAGTGGGGTAATAATAATTTACAAAATGTCATCAATAGACACATTTATGACTGAACAATGCATAGTTACATTATTTAAAGTTCATAACCTGTACTCTTTGTAACGATCGGAGTCTACACCCTAGACGTGACCGACACTCGTGAATCATTGTTGGTCCCCAAGCAAACCCTCATCCTGGCTGAATACAAGCGAACGACTAACTCAGGCATACAAAAACTTAATATTGAATCAAATTCCATTAAACTCAAATACTCAACTTTAAAAAGTTTGATAAATACTCAAAAGATATACTCAGAGTTTATAAAACAACTCAAAAGAAGGAAATTATAGAAAACTCCTCAACTTTGTCTATCTATGAAGACTCTACTATTACAAAAAGATATCGGGAAAAGATCCACGACATCTCAAAACTACTAACTGTAAAGTAAAGGTGAAGTCCTCCGAAATACAAGAAGGCTCACCACAGCTGACTGGAATACCACATGACCTCAACGAAATGTCTGTTGATGATCTTGAATACTTTTATCTGCATCATGAAACCATGCAGGCCAAATGGCATCAGTACATGGAATGTATGAGCATGTAAGGGGAACTTTGCAACATAAGTATAAGCTCGATCTAATAAAACGGAAAAACTTACCTTGAATCAACTCAATATGACTCAAGAATATTCAACTTGAATCAAGGATACTCAACTCAACTCAACTAAACTCAGGATACTTATCTAAACTCAGGTTGCTCAACTCAACTCAAGATACTCAACTCAAACTCAAGATACTCAACTCAAAATGAAAGCAACAATAAAAGATGTTATATACATGAAACTTTTAGAACAATAGATAATAACTCAAATGTATATAAAAATATAATAATAACTCATTACTCTTATTTGGGAGATAACCTAACCGACAACTATCACTATGAGCAACGTGATGATACAACGTCTCGCCCACGCTGCCAGGACTGTCATATACCTTGTTGGAGTATAGGACATCCTCAACTAAGTGGATCCACTAATCCATGCTTAAAAGAAATAAGGAATCATCTAAAAAGTATGACCCTTTACCCATATTGACATACATGGTTTATGGGGGATGTGAGTTCTCTCCCCATATCGGTGCTTAATACTACTCCCAATAATATATACTCATGCTCATATGTTTTAAAAAATATAACTCTTCCTCTGGTTTGGTGTAATTTCTCAAACTACTCTCTTAAAAGAGGTAACTGCTCTTGAAATAACTTTTGAACTCATAACTCATTTAGAAATCATAGTTTCTTTTTTATCAATGTAAAAATTGATGCCTCTAGGAATACATAGTCCCCTTATACTCATACTTGAAATCTCTTTCTCAAAAACATTTCAAAATCATATTATAATATGATCATTGATGACTCGGGAAGTCATACTGCATAAATATTGATGGTATATCTAGATACCATACTGCTTAAACATTGATGTCATACTCGATTGTTACACTAATCATGTTTTAGACAACTCTTTTCTCAAAACTCATCTTTACTTTCTCAAAACTCCGTTTAAGAACTCAAGTTTTGGCTTTAAAAAAAGTTCTCAAAATTTATGACTCAATTCGTAGGGTTCATGTGGAATTATGGATATGAACAAATCAGCTCAAGAATCTCAATGCATAACATATAGAAATTCAATAATTAGGATAAATTTTCAAAAAGAATCAGGAACTCAAGAACTCAAAATCAACTCATCTCAAGAATACTCAAATTTATGGATAGAACCTAGATTACTCTTTTACTGATTTGAAAGTAGATGTAGGGTGTAAGGAAAAACTAGTCCAACACTATGATAGTCTTACATACGTGGAAGAACAATGTTCTTGAAGAATCTTGAATAAGAACTTGATTAGAAGCCTTGAAACCCTAGTTTGAAGGTAAACAATCAAGAAAACCTTTCTTGAGATTCTTGAATTAGTTTCTTGAAATCTCTATGGCCAAGAATTAGGATTCTCATTAATGATTCATAATTGTATGAAGAAAATTGTGTTGGAAAGAATGGAATCCTTGGAGAAAGACTTACCTTGAATAAGAATCTTGAATGAAGTCTTCTACTTTGATTTTCCTTAGGGTTTTGTCTTAGGGTTTGAGAGAGAAAATGATGATGTATTAAGAGATGCAAATCTGATTGATTTTGGTTTTTAATTAGTCAAGAAATTCGTTTAGGGTTTTCTGAGAGGTAAAAAGACAAAAATGACCCTTTTTAATGATTTTTCGTCGGCTAAATCATCACTGCATTGTATCAGGTTACTAAAAATGGCCATAACTCTTTACACGAAACTCGAATTGACGTGAAATTGGTGGCGTTGGAAAGAAGATTCAAATACCTTTAATTTGATAGGTTATGGGCCACGTAAATCTTTATGTTCTAAGATATATGGTCATTTGAAGTTGACCCAAGTAGAATCTTACATAAAAAATCAATCGGTAAGGAAACTTGTAACTCAACTTTGTGCTAGGAGATTCCAGTGACCTTAATTCATATCCGAATTCATTCCCACACTAAAGAATTGACCTTAACACCTAACAAAATTAAGAGTCACTTAGTACGACCTTATATGCAATTCAAGAATGGTTAGGAGCTTAACTGAGAGATTTTTTTGGGGTGTAACACTCTCTTTGCTCTAATAATATTTACCTATTTTTATTTTTTCATCCACCTAAAAATTTCTCTCCTTGAATGGAAAATTCTCCATCCAACCATTCAAGTTTATAAGTTAACTTGAGTATTGCTAGTAATGTTTTACTAAATTTTCTACTTTTTCTTACTTAAACCTATTAATCTAAAAACTTGTTTAAAAACTATTTATACATAGTTTCTTACCAACATAATATAATAAACTATTGCACTCACAAAGGTGGGATCATCATTGTATTGGGCTTAGCAGTGGATGAAGCATAACCTTTGCTATTTTGGAAGCTTTCAAAGTGGGCAGAAGAGAAGATACGTGCGGACGGAGGAACCTGGATCAAATTGGGTGCCCACTCCTCTTAAGAAGTAGACACTAGGAATCTATCTAGTTTCGATCGAGAAGATGAGTCCTCTGATTTGTACTATATGAAAGAGGTACTTGTTAACGACAAATTAATAAGAGAAAGATTGTTTATAAACTTTGAAAATTCTTCCATGGCCCTAGACATCACCCTACATGTAAACCTCTCCTCCATGAATCTTATGTCATTAAAGTCCCCCCTAACACCCAAGGTATATCCTATTTCCCCATACGACACCTAACACACACTCACACACTTCTAATAAATATTTAATGACAATATCAATTTTTTTATCCATGTTGGGTCTCACTTATTTTCCAGAAAAGTCCACAAAAGTTTGCTTTTCTATTTAAAAATTCACTATCTTAAGGATTGTTTTGGATCATTACAAAGCCTTCCTCTATTTCTTAAACTTCGTGACCAATCAAACTTCATCACATAAATTTGGACAGTGGGAGTATTTGGAAATTAGAGTTTTTTTTGAATTTTTGTGAGTGATTTGGAGTGAAAATAATTTTTTGGTGTTTTTCAAATTGCATAACCATTTTAAAATTCTTTTGGCCAAACATGATTTTCGAAATTCAACTGTAAAAAAAAAATATTCATGGCCAAACACCACTTAGTTAACTAAATGCATTGTCTGTATTTGAACGCAAGAAAAGTGTTAGGGTTGTAAAATTGTTCTATTAACCCTCCTAGCCTTTTTAGGATATGGTGAAAAAGAATAACAATGAATAAGGTATAGCAAATAGTTAGAATAAATATTCGAGGAAGCAAAACCAAAATAAGAAGCGGGGCACGAGGGTTTTTCAGAAGATTATTTTGGTATGATTTTAGTTATGTGATTTTGGATTTTGAAAACACTCTCGTTTTTGCATTTGATATATCTAGATATGTATTATGAGTGAGTTACATGCATTTATCTTGTTTTCTTTATTTAACCTTTTTTACTTTGTTTAGCGATTATTTTTTATTTAGGTCTTGCAAGTCTGAGTGATACTTTCCTTGAATGAAACGTGAAAAGATTGAAGAGTTTAGATGTAAAGTCTATTGTTCGTGTATGAGGTATTATTCATTCCAAATGTGCTCTATTTCATTTATGCATCATATGAAGTGATAATCTAAGGCACAAGCACCCCCCTAGACAATGACGAAATCTCAGAGACACACCTAAACTTAACTAGGGTCCTATTCCCCCTCCCCCCCCCTCCAAAAAAAAACTAATTAAAAATGAAATAAATACCCCAAAAATGATGACATGGCAGAGAGAGGGTGCATCATCTCTTGAAGGCAAGTGATGAGTGCACAAATTGGACACATGTAATTTCATAATTGGTAACTTTATAATTAGTGAGTATACATATTTATTAATATTAAAAACTTATATATATTTAATTATTTTTATTTCTTTCTTTGTAAAACATTTATTTTAATTTCTTTCACACTTTAAACTCTTTCTAATTAATTTTTTATCTTTTCACTTTTAATTATTTTTAAAAATTATGTTTATTTTTTTTAAAAAAGTGTCCTTTAATTTTAATATTTAATTTTTTTGTATGTTTTATTTGGTTTTCTTTACTTTTTTTGATATCAGTTTGAAATTAACTTATTTTAAATACAAGACATTTTAAATCAATTCAAAACGAAAGACAAAGAAAATAAAAAGAGTAAATAAAATCAATAAAAAAATAAAAGAGAAATAACAATGAATGAATGTAAAAAAAAATGTTTCGATACAAGGTAAAAAAATTTAAATATTAAATTGATTTAAATACAAGATAAAGAAAATAAGAATATTTTTTTAAAAAATATTAAATTTTTTTATAAAAAAATTCAGAAAATTTAAAAATAATATTCACACGTGGAAGGCGCGTGTGTACAAACACAACCAACTTGGATGGTTGAAGGTGCCACATCAACACAAAAGGTGCACAAAAATACGAAAAAATGTGTTCAATGGGTAATAGGACCCTAGTTAAGTTTAGGTGTGTGCCTGAGATTTCGGTCATAGTCTAGGGAGGTACTTATGCCTTTTCCCTTTATTTATACCAATATATCCTTACCAAGGATTTGAGGCATTGGCCTGACTATGAATTTTTGAAGATATAAATTTACGAAAATTAGAAATAATTCTTGAGGAGATTATGGTGTTTTGTTGAGTACTTATATGGGGTTTGTATTTATGGACAAAAAGAGATGTATTTTTGAAAGTGGGTAGTTTCATCTCTTTTTAACATGTGATATTGAGTCGGCACATGTCTAAATTACTCTACTTTGTTTTTGCCATTGTAGCTAACTAGTTGAAAGTTGTAGTTCCTCAACAAAGTCAACAACAAAACTGGGCTTATTAAATACAGATGAAAAGTGTAAGTCGGTATTCCACTTTTTTGGACTATATTGAATCCTTGCAGCAGGAAAGAGCTACCGTAACAGCCCAGCCTGCTAGTGATATTTTCCGCTTTTAGCCTAGGCCTGCACAACTTTAAAATGCGTCACTAGTTGGTAAGGCCTGCTTACTGAAATTCCCAACATCTCTCTTGTGCTTTGTTAATGTGGGACTTCTAATCTTAAGCTGGGGCATCACATACACCCCCTCTATGGACTCAGCGTCATCGCTGAGGTTTGCCCAACCGTATGGGATTTTCCTATACTCAACACTAAGATTTGGCCCACCTTATCGGGATTTGCCTGAACTTAGTCAAACTCTGGCCCACTTCGACAAGGCTGGAACATGAGTGACTCTGATACCATTTGTAAAAGTTCATCCCGCTAGTGATGTTGTCCGCTCTGAGCCTAGGTCCGCATAGCTTTAAAATGTGTCACTAGTTGGTAAGGCCTACTTACTTAAATACTCAACATATTTCTTGTGTTTTTCCAATGTGGGATTTCTAATCTTAAGCTGGGGCGTCACACACACCTCCTTTACCCCACCGTATGGGATTCACTTATACTTAGCACTGAGGTTCCCCCCCCTCCCCTTACCGGGACTTGCGTAAACTCAGTCAAACTTTATCCCACATCGACAATGCTGACATAGGAGTGACTTTGATACCGTTTGTAATGGCCCAGCCCGCTAGTGATATTATCCTCTCCGAGCTTAGGCCCACACGGCTTTAAAATGCGTCACTAGTTGGTTAGGTCTTCTTACTTAAATACCCAACACCTCTCTTATGTTTTGCTGATGTGGCACTTCTAATCTTAAGCTAGGGTGTCACAACTATATTCATAAGTGTTCTACAGCTCCAGACCGTCTTAGTGCTGCTATGTTTGTTAATAAACTTTAATTTTAAAAAAGGGCTCTTATTGAATATCCTAGTGGTTTGGATGGTTGATGTTATGATGTACATTCCTTATTATTGAGTTACTTTATTTTCCATTCCATCAAATAATGGATACTTACACCAGTGACATGATTTATGTAAACAATTTGTTAGTTGCTTATTGTCAATCATATATTTGTAAGGATAAAAATATATAGTAATGTTTATGGAGCCAGTATAACACATTCAACCGCTTTTCTTATATTATAGGTGTTGTTTCATTACAGTATGCCTATTTATTTCAAGTATTGAGGTGAATTGTTTTTTTTCTTTACTAAAGGTCCAACTGCCAGAAGGAGTAATGTCATTTGTTCATATTACTCAAAATGAGTTTTTAGGGCAAAAGTGAGCTTAAATCCTTTTCTTGCTTCTTTTGATGATGATCTCCTTACCAGTTAATTGCATTCTTTCTTTTGATAATCTGATTATGATTATCTCGTCAAGCTTAAAAGGAAGAACTTTTTGTTGTTTAAAACTAACGTTTTTATAATGCGTATGCTCATCTTTTTATTTGTTATATAAGATGGAGTAACAAAAATGTAGTTGCTTCCTATGATGGAGAAATAAGTTTTTGTTTCAATCATAAGAAAAGTTTGTGTCCCACTTCTTCGTTATGTGGTTTAAATCTTTTTTGCTTCCAAGATTGAAGCTTCTGATCTCTAAACTGTAATCTTAAAATATCACCAAAAAAGAGAGAGAAAACTTGTACCCTAAAAGATGCATGCCATGATCAGATGCATGCCTAGTTAAGTGGGTGGATGGGCGGATATGGGTGGGTTTTTGTAACACCTCGGTCTTAGAAAGAGCTAAACTAGAAATAACTAATGAGGAGGGTGTATTACAAAGTTTGTTGCCAAGTGCCCGAATTGTCAACAAGTCAAGGTAGAGCACCAAAGGCCCGATGGTGTGGCTCAGAATATGGAAATTCTGAAATGGAAGTGGGGGATGATCAATATGGATTACATTACTGGTTTGCCGCGGTCTCGCAGGTAACATGATTCGATGTGGGTTATTATAGATCGAATGACTAGATCAATCCATTTCTTCCCGGTAAAGACTACATATTCAACAAAAGATTATGCAGATTATATATTCAAGAGGTAGTTAGACTTCATGGAGTTCCTGTGTCTATCATTTTAGATGGAGGTTCTCAATTCACCGCACAATATTGGAAGTCTTTCCAGAATGGTTTGGGTTTGAAGGTAAATCTGAGTACTGCTTTCCATCCTCAGACTGATGGTCAAGCAGAGCACATGATTCAGACTTTAGAGGATATGTTGAGGGCTTGTGTGATCGATTTCAAAGGTAATATGGATCATCATTTACCTCTCATATAGTTCGGTTACAACCACAACTATCACTTTAGCATTCAGATGGCTCCTTATGAGGCCCTTTATGGGAGAAGATATAGATCCCCTATTGGATGGTTTGAGGTCGGTGAAGTTGGGTTGATAGGACAAGACTTGGTTCATTAAGCTATGAAGAAAGTTAAGATCATTAAAGAGAGATTTAAAATAGTGCAGAGTCGTCAGAAATCCTATACGGATGTTAGGAGAAGAGACTTAGAGTTTGGCGTGGATGATTGGGTTTACTTGAAGGTGTCACCCATAAAGGGTGTTATGAGATTTGGTAATAAGGGGAAGCTCAGTCCCCGGTATATTGGTCCTTACAAGATATCCATAGAATCGGCAATGTAGCTTATGAGTTAGCGCTACCGCTAGAGTTAGCAGCAGTCCATCCGGTGTTTCACATTTCTATGTTGAAGAAGTGTATGGGCGATCCTTCACTTATTATACCTACTGAGAATATTGATATTAAGACACCCTATCTTATGAGGAGATTCCCGTTCAGATCCTTGATCGTCAGGTTCGCAAGTTGAGAAACAATGAGGTAGCATTAGTAAAGATCTTATGGAGGAATCAGTTCATTGAGGAAGCTACTTTGGAGGCTGAAGAGGATATGAATAAGAGATACCCACATCTCTTTGATTCCGGAGAAATCTCAAACGAAGGTACTAGATCTTTTTTTGGCACTCTTTAAATTGAAATGCTAAGTATGTTAAATTGCATGTTGGGTGTTTGAGTTGGGTGTAGATGTTTCCACCCTCATTTCTACTTAGAGTAATCTCATTCGAGGACGAATGATCCCAAGGGGGAGATATTGTAACACCTCGATATGGTGACATATGCTTCTTTGCGTGACACGTCTATGATTGGCTTGAGTGGGTCTCAGCCCACAGAGGAGATCATGGCACATCCTTCCAGTGTAGGAGATGAGTGGGGGCATTGATGCCCCTATTGAGTCCACGCCAGCTACACAGAGTTCACCTTAAGCTTAGCCTGACTATGGATCTTAACTCTCTTACACTTATATTTACTATTGATACATTTATTTTGTTTTACATTTATGACAATGTTTATTTCTTTTGGTGGGGCAAAGGTATATTGATACCTATCCCCTTGGGTTGTATTTTTTTTTGTTTTGGATGTTTGGTTTTACTATTTTGGTGACATTATTTGTGTCCGAAACTTCTCGTTGTGGCTTAAATTTTGAATGTTGGTTTTAATCTCTTTGATCTCTCCCTTGATTTCTTGATTTTTGAATGATGTGATGTTCTCTCGTACATTCGAGTGTCGGTTGTGACCAATACCGATGACTTGAATAGTGCTCTTGATGAACAATATGTGTGCAAGTCCAACGAGGAAGTTGAGTTGCATTAGTTTTTTGTGAACTCTCAGCATCTCATTGTGACTAGTCGATTTGTTGAGGTGAGTTTTTGCGATGACCGTTGCAGGTGAGCTAAACATGTAGAGTCGTGATTGATAATTATGTTGAATGCCTGGTGTGGTGAGTTTTACTTGAAATATGTGCTTGGTGATATCTAGAACTTACCCCATTTGTTTGATTGACTACTTTTGGTGAATGAAGGAAATGATCTTAGGAAAAAATCATTAAGAGCAAACCTTATTGTTATACCTTTTGTGCGACTACCTTGTGAGTGTGATAACCAAGCTTGGCACCATTTGAGCCTAACTTTTTCTTTGAATGAAACATGAACACAAACGACCTTTTCCTCCCCACCTAAAACCTTCATGAAGCATTAGTTTGTTTGAATAGCCAACTTAGGCAAAAATCCTGAGTTGGGGGTGTGGTAAGAATGAGGAACGAAGTCGAGCAAGAGGTTTGTGAAATTCATCCTTGGAAACTTGTGTTGAAGAAAAAGATGGAACCCCTCCATATAAAAAAAGAGAGAGAAAGAAAAGAAACAAGAGAAAAGTAATCAATTTTTTTATTAATTATGCATTGTGGAAAGAAAAGGGGTGTCCGATGAGCTACACCAAATTTTTTATGTGTTTGAATATGCCAAGGGTAGGTCGTAAAGATGAAAAGAATGAAAGAAAAGGGAGAGAAGTGAAATTTGAGCAATGCTTCATAAAGGTGGAAGTCACTAAGCCAAAATGATCATACATTTATCCTTACCCCAGTTACAAGCCTTGAAAGACCTTTTTGATCTTACATGAGCCGAATGATGTGTTGGTTGGGAAATACGGGCAAGCCTATGAGTAAAATTGTGCATGTTTTTCTCATTGAGAGTGTGAGAGATGAGTTCAATTCCTTAAATTGTAATCCTTGATTGGTTTTGTGAGAGCATGTAATCATTCTTGATATGAGGGCATTCAAATACTCTTGTTGAGCATGAATTTGCATTTGAAGTGTGCTTGGTGAGCTTGAACTCTATTTGATAATGACTACACATAGTTTGAAATTTTAGTGCACAATTGAACATTGCATATGTGAATTGAACCTTGTGTGCATTCATGTTGAGTCTCCAGTAGCACTACATGTAGAAATCTATGTTGGCTCAATTGATCTTGTGTTTTACTTGAGGACAAGCAAAAGTTTAAGTTGGGAGTGTTGATGAGTCGGTAATTTCAACTCATTTAGGGCTTATTATTCATTGATTTAGTGTCCTCCATGCCTTAATTATGCTCATAACTGATGATAATATGCTGATATGTAGAAATGAAGGCTTAAGAGTGAGGCAAGGACATTACAATGCAAAAAGAAGTGAAAAAGTTGGAAAAACTGAAGAAAAGAGAAGTTGGACCTTGCAAAAGCCACTCGGCGACTCGCCGAGTGGGCCTACAACTTGCCTAAAGTTCCATCGCAATAGCTCATCGACCAAACCAACTTGGCAAGAAAATGGTTATTCGATGAGATGCCGAATGAAATGTCGACATCAATCAGGCTCGCCAAACTTTCCAGAACAGATTGATGAAGGAACCAAGCTGAAAGGTGATGAAAGGAGAAACTCGGTGGATCGCTGAATGGGTCGGCGATCCCAAATTCCTTCACTGAGTTGACTTCGTACTGAACTTTTGGGAATGCATAAATAAAATTTTGAAAAGAAGAAAAGGAGTTCCCACGCTGTGTATTCCAGCTTTTGGAGAGGTTTTCACCTTCACACATTGTTTCAATACTTTTGAGAGAAATTTGGGATTGAGAATTTGAGATTTTAAGATTTTAGCTTAATTTCAGCATTTGGGTATTTGCAAATTGTTAGCAACTTCAGATGGATAATCTATTTGGTAACAATTTCTTATTTTCCACTATGTTTGGCTAAAACCCCTTACCTTAGGGGTGTGATCATGTAGTCAAATGTCTTAATTAGCTAATGGATGTTATTAATTGCTGATTTAATTGTTTATTTGAAGTGGGTTCAATCATTTGTTCATGTTTTAATTAAGGAACTGAAGTTGCAAATTCAATTGTAGCTTAGTTATCTATACTTGCTTGAGAAAGAGGTGTTAGAGTAGAACAATTGATTGATAATTGTATTGATTGCCTCTTTAAAATCTAGCTTGAGAAAATGAGTTTGATTGAGTCTTTACAAACCCAGCTTGAGAAAGTGGGTAAATTAAGGATTTGGGTTGTTTGGTAATGCTAAGCTTGCTGAGGTTCGAGAGAACTCACTTGAAACATAATAGTTGATCGAGAGATGGTTATTGTATCCAAAACCTCGCCTACCCACTGAGATCCAACACTTTTTAGCAATCAATGATTACCCATTACGTAAAATTAGCATTCAACTTATCACATTCCTAAGGTCTGATCTCTAATTGTTTAATTCTCATTTTAGTAATTTATTGTTCACAATTGGTTATCAATTTCCCCCCATTTCATATTAGTCACTGAAATTCATTGATTTAGTTTATGTCACATGATTCCTTATACCTACAAAATATTAGAAAACATTTTTACTTCATGATCAAATTCTTTACCGTATCATTCCCTGTGGGATCGACCCCAATGCATCGTTGGGTTTATACTTGTTAGCGACCACCTACACTTCTAATCAGAAGAGGTGTAGTTGAGCGTTATCATTTGGTCCTACTTATTATTTGCTAAAAAAGTCCACAAAAAAATTTGCTCTTCTATTTAAAAATTCACCATTTTAATTAAGGGTAGTTTTTGTTTCCTATTTATCCTAAAATAAGGTCACAAATAGGAGAAGGAACTACATAGAGCCGAAGGAGGTAAATGGGGTAAACCAAGTGGAGAAGGAGGAAGTAGATGGGGGAGTTGTTGACTTTTATGAACATCTTTTGAAAGAGGAAGCAAGGTGGATAAACCTAATTTGAGGGGATTAGGGTTCAATCAATTTAGAGGGGATAAGGGTAAGTTTCTAGAAAGGACAATCGATGAGGTGGAGTGTTCTACAGGTGACAAGCTTTGGGACTCAATGGTTTCTCTTTTACTTTTTATCAACATTGATGGGATACAGTTAAAACTGATGTGATGTATACTATTGTTGAGTTTCATGAAAGAGATGAATTAGAAAACAGTAAGAATATTTTATTCATTGTCATTATTGATACCAAATTTTGGCTTGATATTTTCAAAGTTAATATTTAAAAATTTTATTTGTTAAATAGTTCAAAATGCATGTTTTTCAATTTTAATGTGATTTATCAATAATTATCGTTGTTTGTGAAAATACTAAGATTTTTATTTGTTAATTTTGTACATCATTGTTTTTGGCAAAATCCATTAATTACATTTGTTACATTTGTTTATATTTATTTAAATATTTTTAGCACTATTTAGAAATATATTGAAACACATATAAGAATAGCATACACATATTTTTTTTTATTAACCAATGGTTTTGTTAGCACACAGTTTTGAGCCCATTGTATTGTACGAAAGTGGTTTTTAAAATTCCCTATTTAAGTCCTTACTTGATCAAAAATAAAGGCGGTGGTGGATACTTACAATTTTCCTAAATTGACAAAAACCCTAAAAAAGCTTTCCTCCCTCATTCCCAATTTTTCCAGCCGCCGCCACCACACCACCTAAAACCCTAACACTTCACTTTTTCCTTCCATTTCCGCCACCGAACCACCAGATCTCCTTCAGTCCACCTCATTGCCTCCACACTCTTCTTTTCTAGAAAACTAGACCAAAAACCCAACCATATCAGTTACAAAACAACAACCAACAACAACGATGCCATCTCCACGAAGCTTCAGGTCCTGACGACCGCCAATCCTTTCCACTTTACCCCTTTATGATATTCTGTTTGTTTTTTGCAGGTTATCTGTGAGCTCAAATCTCCATCAAACAACGAGCTCAAAGGTCTGAACTCCATCTCCAGCGTGGCTCCAACTCTGTTGAACAATAACCGAAGC
>JAJOOI010002360.1:0-32155 GCA_029582585.1 Solanum bukasovii
TACTTACCACTCCACCACAACCCTTGGTGGTTCTTTATCATAATATATTCTAAATAGGATATATATTTTTATATTTTAAAATAATTTATTTTAAATTTTTTGTTTTATCCTAAATAATATTCTGAGTTCAAAATATTACAGCACATAGTGGTGTCACTTAGGACAGTTTTTCCATACAGTCTGTTGAGGTAATGTCTCAAGTGTTATTTATACAGTTTCAATTTTTGGGAATTTTGATACGATTAAATATTCTTTTTATTCTATTTCATATATTATTATTTTTAGAAAATGATATAATTTAATTTTGTCTTAAATAATATTTATTTATTTCTTGTCCAACTAAATACTACTATTACATTAAAATGAATACACTATTATATATTTTTGGTAGATGGATATGTGGACGGTGCTCTTGTGACCATTTTTAAGTCTGATAATGGAGTACATGTTTTAATACATGATGCTAGACTTAAAATAGTTTTTTTTTTTTTTTAAAGAAAAGTAATAATGAGATAAAAGAAAGAAAACAATGTCTTTAAAATTTTGTATAGAAGAAATTGTTTTTACAAAATAATTTTGTATCATTGTTTATTGATTTTATGTTTTTTTTTTATCCCGTCAAAAAAAGATCGTTTAAGAAAAATGATATAGGTAATGAATCAATCTCTATGTAAAAAGAAATGATCTCATCGATAGTGAAACTATTTATTGCAAGCGGATTCATCCGAATTTATTCGTTGAAAAACTATACTATGTAAATATATATAAAAGGAAAAAAAAAAGGTTTTTTAGTTTCCCCTTGCTAGAATTTAGGACTCCACCTCTAAAACTTAGGGGAAAAGGAGGAAAGAAAAAATCAAATGCTCATATTATTTGGACAATATATATGAGAATAAATAGACCTTTAAATTTCAATGTCCATAACTAACACTCTGTTTGGATCATTATTACCCATTGTATTGTATTGCATTGTTACTATACCTACAATGCTTGTTTTGATTGTTGCTTAAAATGTATTATATTGTATTGTTAAATTTCGTTGTTACGTAACAATGAAAACCCTTATTTTATGGTTATTTGGTGTGTTTCCATTGTTACTTAATTTCTTTTTCCAATTATATCTTTACTTAATATTTCAAAATACTATTTTACCCTTTACCTTATATTATTTAATTCTAGTCAAACCTCCTACCCTAGAATAATTAAGGATATTTTAGTAAATTTATAAATTACAATACAGTACGATACAATCAAACCAAACAATTAAAATGTTATTAAACAACAACAAACAATACAATCTAGCCAAACATTGTATCTACCAGTACAGTACAATAGAGTACAATACAATACAATACATTATGAAACAATGGGTAACAATGATCCAAACAGAGTGAAAAGGACCAAAATTGAAACATGTCACACATTAATTTAACATATTGTAGTAATTATTAATTTCCCTTTTTGACAAATATATCCACCTGATTTTGTCTAGATGTTTTTTTAGGTGGATCCTCTTTTTTCTATTTAATAAATAAAAAAATAAAGAGACATGGCAACCTCTAAATCTAATTTTACTAGATCTATATTTATTAATTTATTTATTCTACAACTAGAACTTTCTATTACACTACTAAATACTAAAGTAGTCAAAGATTATTTTTTGAAGTCAATATTTCACGATGTTCTCTTTAACACTATATTTTTTTTAATCAAATATGATGAGAGTTTAAAAAATTATCAAACATAGTGACATTTCCTGAAATATGTATTGCAATAATTTTTGAAATTTGTTCTGTATCAATGTACAATAATTCACTCTGATATGATTATTAGCTTTGTATTAGTTATATAACTATTTACTCTGATATGATTATTAGCTTTGTATTAGAATCCTAATATTTAATTGTGTTGAACAGGCAGAAATTTCACTGCACGATTATGTATATTATTAAAGAAATATATACCATATAATAAAAGAGGAAGTTGGAATTACAGAGAAGGTATATAATTTTATAATGGGTTGCTTCAGATTTTGGGTACCAACATGTTATTATTAGATTATATAACCACTACTTTTAACAAGTTTTGTTATGTTCAAGACATCGTTTAACGAATTATTTTAACTAAAATCATAGTAATAATATTAATTAATCAACATGGGGCACATGAAATAGTTGAAACTTTTCACTATTTCAAAATTTAGCAACTAAAAAAGAATAATAAAACAAGAAAAAAGTCAGTCACTTTGCTTGGTCATATATCTAGGCACGAAGTTAGGTCATGTATAGAATATACGGTATATTAGTAATGTTAAAGATTAATTATATCGGTATTAATTTTTATCGTTTGATTGGTTTTATCAAATGAAAGAGATGTGTCAAATTTGTTCTTCGGTTTAATTTAAGCCATAGAAAACTAATTTAAAAGAAAGAGAATTATCCAAATCTTACGAGAAGTCTCATAGATCCCTTCATCTCAGGGTATTTTCACCCACAACGATTGTCTGATTTTTTGAGGTCCCATGAATACAAAGTCCTTATAAATATCTTTACACATCTAAAAATATCTGATTATATAACTGATTAATATCTCACGTACACGTAACACAACATAATTTATGTCCATCGCTAAGTAGTGGGAAATGTCTTGAAGAAATCAGACGAAAATAACTAAATAAATGTGTTATACAGAGCTCTTTTCCAACAAAATTGTATAGTTTTACGATTTCACCAAAATGTTATTAAACAAATTGTAGATACCATCAAAACGCTAGAAAAGAAAATATTAAGTTAATATATACTCTAAGACTGAAAATATCACAAAACCCAATTTAAAAAGGGAAGAGTTTCTTAATTACATAATTCTAAAATGAAAACTAAAAAACTTATACTAAGATTTATTTATCCTTTTTCTAGATGTGGTACATTTTTGTTATCCTACATGTAACATAAAGTTCTCTTTTATATATATATATATATATATATATATATATATATATATTAAGTTTCTCATTTCATTTTCAATTCCCATACAAATCTCCTCCTAACTATCAAACGCTACATAACTTATACAGAAACTAATACATAAATAAGTTGCTTCTTTACTAGTTACCAAACGACCGCTGAAGGTAATGTGTTAGGTGGATATAATCCTTTATAAACTCTTTTTATTCAATCTTTGTATAAATTACAAACAGAGTACACAGAAAAATGATGGGTCGGTGAATTGGGTTTTGGAGAAGAGCAGTTGATAGAATAGTGAGCAAAGCATAGGATGCTCTGAACATGTGTCATTGCCTTACTTTTTTTTTACCAAAACTGTGAGAAGCAGAGCTGTGGATAACACAGTACTCTCTCTGTTTTAATTTATTAATAAGATTTTAAAAAGCACACGAGAAAAAATAATAACAAAAAAAATATAACAACAAAAATACATAAGTGAGATAAGAAGAAAGTAAAATATACAGACCTTACCACTATCTTATAAAGACAGAAAAGTTATTTCCAAAAGACAAGTAAGATAAACTAATCCAATCCATTGTAAAAAAAATACAAAGCACACAGATTTTGATAGATGATGAAATGGTGATGCAAATGATATTTAAAATTGAGTGAAATGGGTATAGTTATTTATTGGTGGACAGATAGATACCTGTCAGTGTTCAGACGTTTTTGTTTGGCTGCATTTAAATATGCTGCCCCACGAGGGGAATATATATTGAAATGCTTAAAAGTTTAAAGTGAGCTGGGAAAATTGCTTTTTTTTTTTCACTCTTTATCCAGTGTCTAGTACCTAGCATTCAGCTAATTTTTTGTCTCCTAATTCCCATATTTGTACCTTTAATACCTACTCTATATACTATTGGTGACTTGTGAGTCATTAAGATACATTTTTTCTTAAAAAGTTTAGTCAGACACTTGAATGAAATTTACCTATATTCACCATCTTAACCCTTCCTATAACTTTTGTATGTGATTATGACTTCTAGCATTGTGTGACATAATTTTCAAGTTGAATGAATGAGTTTCGAAAAAGATAAGTTCATTGTGAAAGTACAAGCAAGATATGTATAGTGAGTGTTCTTATCTTGATACTTTGAAAAAGTTTTGAACAAAATCGGGGATGAATGTTTATTTCAAGAGTTCAACCTTCTACATGTGTATTGATGCAACCACCCAATGTGAACACGTTTTTCGCAATCTATAGTGAGTGATGCAATTGGGTAAAATGGTGATAACATCTATATACCTAGTATAATCTCACAAGTGGAGTAAGGGGAAGTTAGAATGTACCCTAACCTCATCCCTACCTCAAGGAGGTCGAGACACTATTTCTGCAAGACCCTCGACTCAAGTAATGAGGTAAAATAGTGATATGAATGTAAAAACTACTCAAGCTGATCAAAACACCGTGTAGTAGTGCTACACTCGAATTTATTACCATCTAAGATGGAAAAATAGAAGAAAACGGGAAATACACGAGAATTATGCTTACAGTTACAGAAAGGAAACATTAACTAAGGGGGAATTTCCTACATTTAAGACAAACCATTTCAGTCACTATGCTTGATGAAGCCCAATCATTTTACCATCACAATTATTTGTTGTACTTATAGCTTTATCTCGTGTGCGTATGAAAAGGTGATCAAAAAATGCAAACACAGCCCTCAGGGAAGTGTAGCTCTGAGTTCCTTCCTATCTGCTCCATAGGCCTGAAAAATAACACACACTGATCAGTTGATGCCATCTAACATTCTACACCTAGAGTATTTCACCCAGAATATAATTGCTCCTTAACGAGACATATTCTGGTTGTTGCCTTGCAGGTTGTTCTTCCGTTCACTGTTCGGATAGTTGTATTGTTTCAAGTGATATTATGTATAAAAATAGGAGCTGCAAAGAACTAGGATTACCTCTTCAAACTTAACCACTCTTTCCATAGTTCAATATCCTAAAGCTCACTTTTTGATGAAGGTGTTTCATTAAAAAAGCAGAAGATGCATAGTTACAAGGAACAAAAATAAAAGGAATTGCTAGCCCAAAAACACTGACTCCATCTAAAACAAGAGTGCTAACAAACTCCAAAAAATGTCCAGTAGTAATTACTAGGGAGTGGGGACAACTTTGTCCCGCAAAATGGATTGAGTAAGCATTTAGCTTTAAGTGGGTGATTTGGAGTTGAGATGCCATATAAATGCTTTGAATACTTTCCAAGGGAATACAACAAAAATCACTCAAGTGATCATGCAACAAGCTACTGCAATCACTAAGCTAAAGAATTACAGAACACTAAAGCCAACGTCTGAGATTTGACCAAATGAAGCATAGTAGAAGGAACCAGCTGCTATTTATGTAGCTGGACGGGACGGGACGGGTCTCTCAGGAAAAAGTTTAGATACCTTCTGATAGTTAATAGACTAATTAATAAAGGAGAAGGTTCCTGTGATTTAGTTATTAGATAGCCCTGGACCACATAATCCTTACACCTCATATAATAAAATTAACATATTGCTACAATATCGTCTCAACTGCTTTTATAAGTAATTAATAAAAGTCTGCTCAAGGCAACAACCACCATATCAGTATCTAGTATGGAGAGTAATGGAGGGATCCTACCACATGATCTGATTTGGACACACTGTGCAAACAAACCTTAACAAAATTCCAAATATCTCTTGGTATTCAAGAACAAAATCTATTTGGCACTTGCTTAATTGCACATTGTCCTATCTGCATCCTTCTAACTATACACAGCTAACATTACAAATGAAAAATCAAACACTTCATAACATTGAAGATCTACGAACAGCAAAGCAGCACACTTCCACTGGTACTCTCAACTAACTAGATGGTTGATCCACAAAAATATAGAGAGAGTTTAAAGTTTGAAGCATCTCCTATCTCTTCATATCATAAAACTTAGATTAGCAGTCCCACTAGTTTGTAATTCTTCTTTAGTCTCACCGTGTTCTTCATGCCATTAACATGCTCACACACAACATTTTACCAGAGAAATGGAAAGCAGTGAGAATAACCTAACCACATTCATATTGACTCTATCACTATAGTAACAGTGATTAAAATATTATCAAGCGACAGCATGCTGCGCTACTACTACAGTTATCAAGAGTTTGCCTTCCCAGTATTTTGTCAACTCGATGGTAAGGCCAACAACAACTATTGACAGAATAACTGCAATTGGGCTAGCCTCCATAAAGATCAAAAGAGTTCTTCCTTTGTTTGGGAATTATTTTATTTTTTCAAAAAAAAAAAAAGCAAAAGTTTTTACTGAGGTCCTCACAGGCCACTCTTATAAAGATAAAATCATGTCAAACTCCCAAGTCGCTGTACCTCATTTAGTGTCCAGCTACAGAAGAGGCACAACACAATGGCAATTTGACAAGAACGGGGTACTTTAGCACATGGCAACTCTGGATATCTAAATGAATAAATGTGTTTATCACTAGTGGAAGTACTCTCAGAAGAATACCAGGCAAGGACCAGTGACTAAAAAAAATTCAAGCCGAGGATGCTTACTCTGGTTACCAAGAGTTTATCTCTTCTCAATATACTGTCAAATGGAAAGTAATGCCAAAGCGACTATTGACACAAAAACTGATCCCTTTGTGTGAGCTGGTCTCCATAAAGCTTGCAAAGTAATACTTCCTTGGTTCAGGGATTTTCTTTTAAAAGTCATTAGTTTTTACCAAGGTGTCCTCTATATTCAATGATCGGATTACATCATCAACCCCATCAACTTAACTCCATGCGCCACTCTTATAAAAGAGAAGATCATCTGAGAGTGAGACTCACAGTCACCCTAGCTCCTTGTTTAAGCAATTATAAAAGAGGCACAACACAATGAACTACAAGAACAGGGTATGCTAAAGCACATGACATCTACGGTTATACGAATAAATGTGTTAACTGCTAGTCAAAGTGCTCTCAGCAGATTACTAGGCCCAGACCATATTTACTGAAGTTTATTTCAAGGATGGATTTCCATTCATAATAATTTTCACAAAATAATGCGCCATCTTGTTGTTATGTTGGGGATTGGGGGTAGAATTCAGTTGCAACTGATTTCGTAAGTGCTATATAACGTTTTCTAAAGAAAATTTGCAAGTATAACTCAATTTATAGACAATACACTCTTCAGTAAATAATATAAAGAGATGAACTAATGAATTGGAACAATTGCATACCTCAACTCCAAACCCTTTCACATATACATTGGTGAAGAGCTCAGAAGGGTCAGGCATGGGGCTCTCCTGGAATACAGTATAAGCAGTTACTAATCAGCTAAGAAAGTAGTTACCGTAATTAGAATAACTAAAGAATAGAAGATAAAGCACCGCCCTCACCTTTGCTTTAGCAATAGCTTCATCTACAACTTTTCTATTTTCTTTCTCAATATCCTGGAGAGAAGGAACAAAAACCAACAAAAGATTTGAGCAGTCCTTTCAAGATCAACGCCACGCTAAACATAGTTTCCCTGGGTACAAGCTTTAGAAAGTAGTCTTTACCTTCAGCTCTGCCTCAGTGGCTATATTATGGGCTAATATGAGGCTCCTGATTCTTTCAACAGGATCACGTTCCTGTAAAGTTAATGATAATCTTATTAAGATTTTCTCTGCAACATTCACAGGCTTAGATGTATTAGAAAGTCTAGGATGTATTGACCTGTCTAACACCACTAATCTCATCACGAGTGCGGTAGGTGCTTCCAGGATCAGACATAGAGTGACCATGGTACCTATAGGTGTCCATTTCAAGAATCTGAACCAGATTGAAAGAACATTAAAATGTTAAGTGTTAACATAATTGCTACCAATTAAAAATTCCTGAAATTTGTCTCATGTATAAAAATTCATCACAATGAACTTGTGGATTCTATTAAACAATCATATAAAAGATAAATAAGGACATATTTAGATAATAGTAACGCCAGTTGCAATTTCATTCTAGTATCACTTTTATTTCTTCTCCTTTTCTTTCCTCCTGTCAATATTTCTAGGCCAAAGCTCACTCTTCTTAACAGTTTCTATAAAATTATTAGAGTACATAATTGACACGAGGCATCTAAAACATTATGGTTTACAGCGTACAAGGCATGTACAAATAAGAAATTACATAACAAAAAGAATTACTGCCAACTACTACTGAAAATTAATCTGGAACGAGGCATGATATGTGCCTTACCAGAAAAGAGAGAGAGAAGGGAAGAGGCATGATATGTGCTTACAATTGGTCCATTCTTGAGGGCGTGTTGCTTAGCAAATGTGCATGCTTGTTTAACGGCAAAGACATCCATACCATCTACCTGTTTAACATAAAAAAAAAGAACACAAGAGTCACAAAACATCAATATTTTATTTCCTACATCACTAAGTGAAACTTAATAATTGATCCTCATATAATAATCTCTATTTCTGCTCCATCTTTGTGGCAGGAGAAGCTCTCTCTTCTTTTTGTATTTTCCGTCTTCTCCTTTTCTTGCTAGGCCTGCCTGCGGTAAAACTATTACAATCTTCTACATAATCTAGCACTACCTCGATCGTAGTAGAAGGACCATCTAGGTAAATATAACACGTGCATCATACGCACCTACTACCTAGACATTCTAGGTCTCCTAGATGTGTGCCATGCTCATGCAGCACTGCATCCACGACCCCACAAAATAGCATACGAAGTGAAGGATAACTTTTTCCTGTCAAAAGTCAAAAGGCATCCTTCGTCTCTTTCTTTTCTTTTCCTTTTAGACAAGTCAAAACAACTTATATATATTTTCAGGAAACTTCTCTGGTATTTTTTTAATGACTGAGACTTCTCTAGTATTTGCAAGGTTATTTTCACTTAATTCAGTGGACATACATTGTTTTCTGGAGTTTAACGTCTTGGC
Organism: Solanum bukasovii; assembly: GCA_029582585.1. NCBI lineage: Eukaryota > Viridiplantae > Streptophyta > Magnoliopsida > Solanales > Solanaceae > Solanum > Solanum bukasovii. The sequence continues at coordinate 8,902 of JAJOOI010002360.1, forward strand.
TACAATAAAAACCTATCTTCAAAAATTCTAGGAAATGATTCTTTTGCTTGCTCAAGTATGCAGCAGATGCAGAATCCTTAGAACCAATGCACCAAAAGCAGGAGCTTAATGGGCAAGGACAAGGTATAATAGTTGTAAGCTACCTTTAATTCACCATGGAAAGATACTAAAGTTTAAACAGACTTAAGAGAGTCTGTGACCGAAAACATCCCTAAGTATCCCCACGAGTTAAGGTAGATCCTTAAAATATCCATGTGAACAAAAAAATCCCTATTATCTTCCAAAATTCACAATTTTCATCCATCCATTAAACGAAGTTAGAAAAATTAACAGAACCTAGAAAACACATGAGTGACACGTGGGATTAGAGCCATCTCAATTCCCAAAACTTCTTTGTTATTCTGCTAACCAATCATCATCTAGAAAAACAAGTGGACATCTTTTCAGACTTTGAGACTCCTTCCTGCCTTCGTTTCTTTCTCGTGTGTGGTTTCCAATTGACGTAAGGTTTAAGTCATGATGAGTTGATTTCGAATCTGTGAAGTTGTTCTAAGCAAAGAGAGTGATAAAGAAGGTTCTTTCAACGCCTAATCGAGAAATAGACTGCTTTGTCCTGAGTATAAAGATGAGTTGATTCAAACTTCAAAATGCAAGTTACTAATTTAGGAAGAAACATTGGAACCTGGGATAAAGTGGAAAAAGACTATAAAGAATGTTAGATATCTGTCTTCAAAGGTGGGATATAGCTATAAGAACAGATACATTTTAAATTTGGAGCAAAAGGTTACAGCTAAAACACCAGAAGTTGGTTAAACGTATCCAAAAACAAAACAGGACTTCTAATGTATATGGCTATATGCCATTGAGGCTGACAACGAATTTCCTGGACAGAATTAATCAGGGAAGGGACTAATCTTTTTCCATAAGCTGCCTGGCTGAGGAATATAACTCTTTCTTTTAAGATAAGTTGAGAACCAAGTTGGTCAAATGAGGAGATAGGCATTGAGGCAAGTGATAGGAAATTTGCACAATTCTCATTAAACTTAGTAGGTGACCGGATTAACAGTCATGGTTTTTTTGTTTTGTTTTGTTTTCGAAGAGCCAAAGCAGAATTGGATTTGTTTAATGGCATCTTTTTATATTATCAGCTGAAAGTTTAACGTTACAACAGAAATTCCTAAGGAAAGATGGAGGACCCTAAGCATTAGTATGAAACTGTCATTATTGACACTACATTTGTTGTCTCCTACTGACTTGAAAATTGATGGATCCACTGGTTCAGTCGTCTGAAAGTCCGAAACTAATGCAAAGGCAAGAACAAGGTTATCATAAAGCAATCACCATTATTTACGACAAATTGACACCTCCTCTATACGTATAAACTTGAAAAGATTAAACTTCAATACATGGTTTTGACTATGCAAGATGGCAGACAAGTGTGGCTTCAGAAAGAGATTATTTGGTGGTGAAAGGATGTCAAAACGAGTTTCATTTGATTCAAAGTCTGATTGAGACTGGTGCAAGTCACCTGAAATTTGAGTTTCCTCAGTTTTCTAACTTTGAATATTAGAAGGATGAAAGTTGTTAATTTTGGAAAACAATAATGATGTCTTTTGTTGACATGGATATTTAAGGATTTACCTTTAACCCGTGGGCATGCTTAAGGGATGTCAGAAACTCAATTTTAGTTTATTCTAAATTTAATAACAAATGTTTACTTCAACAAAAAGGAGATGCACATTACCCTCAGACCAGGAACATAATCTCCTCTCTTGTAATAAGCTGGACTTTTTGCAGCCCTCCATTCTGCTGTCCCCATTCCATCTACATCAGCAAAACAGCATTTGAAGTGACAACGCATTACATACTTAACAAAGAAGGCGATGAATCTTAATTTTTTCAGTATCAAATGCCAATTGTAGTCTATAATTTGTAAGTCATTAGCTATGGGGACATTCTATCCATCAGAATATTACAGAAAAACACTCAAACACTCGCAACATATACACAATTTTGACTATGAAGGCAAGAACTTATGGAAGCAAGTGTACTTATCAATCAAATGTGTATTGCTACTTAAAATAATTATAAAAACTCGGACTTTTTAAGTATTACTACTACTAATTGAAAGAGAATTCCGTTTCTTACAGTGGTTATTCTCACAAACTAGAATTGCAGGAAGATCCCATAATGCAGCCATATTCAAAGCCTCAAACAATTGCCCTTGATTAGCAGCACCATCACCATACATGGCAAAAGTCACATAATCCTCTTTTTTATACTTCTGTGCAAATGCCAATCCAATCCCCAAAGGAACCTGAGCACCAACAATACCATGACCTCCATAAAATCCACTTTCCTTCTTATAAAAATGCATCGAACCACCTTTACCTCTCGAACAACCATCTCTCCTTCCCATAAGCTCCGCAAACGCCTCCACTAAAGTTCCACCACGACCGAGAAAGATACAATGATCTCTATAAGCAGTAATAATACAGTCCTTTTTGGTAATTGCAGCTTCCATACCAACAGCAACAGCTTCCTGTCCGTCATACAGATGGCAAAATCCACGGATGAGTTTTGCTTTGTAGAGAGAATCAGCAGCGATCTCCATCCGACGCATCTCCGTCATGTCCTTGAAGAAAGTCATGAGTTCCTTAGGGCTTGTCTCGACGGAGCGGGAAGGAGGATCGATGTTGTGGCTGGTGAAAGGGAGGCTTGTCTCAACGGTGATTGTGGCGGTGGAGTCCGATGATAGGCGGCGCGTGGCGCACACCGCCGCCGATAACGGCTTCATGATGTGGTTAATGGCTCGGCTTGTTGATAGAGCCATCTTTCGATCTGTATTGAGTGAATCTGTCAAAAGAAAAAAAGCAAAGAAGAGAGAGTTTGGTGAGGTGCTAAAATGGAGAGGGAAGAAGGAAAGTGAAAATTTTATATATTATTTTGTTAAAAATAGAAATAAGCATATTTGCATGTTTAGTCCTTCGGTTATTGATAAATTTAACTTTTAGCTCTTATATTAGACTATATACTTTTGCTTCTTTATTATAGGACATTTTATACTAATATTTAAACTATTTTTTAGGAATATTTCATCTTCCTAAAATGTGGAATAGCAAATACGATTTTAACAAATTCATCTTACCGTTGAGAAATAACGTCTTTTTCCTACTAAGAGAAAATTGCAAAAAATCGGCCATATGGTTTGACGAAGCAAATAGGTGAACATTTTTATCATGTGGTCAGCGATTCAGTAAGAAGGGTTATGGAGTGATATTTTGTGAACCTCATAATTTCAAAAGATTTTAAGCGAGAACAAAAATGATCAGCTAGCCCTCTTTCTTTACAAAAAAAGGATACATGCCCCCTTCCTTACCGTCAAGTAGAGAAAAGGTTTCATCACAAATTGAAATTGTATAATAATCACATTCCAATATACAATAATCGATTTCATACCAAACAAGAATAGAGGTATTCATGACCAAAGGAACACCATAACCAAGAAGTTGAATACCTAACATAACAATAGAAATAAGAATTTGTGAGAATTTAATGCTTGAAAGGATTAAAAGTACATATATTAATTAGTTGAAGGTTAATTATGTTTAATTAATAACTAAAAGGATTAAAATCAAAATTTATCTATATTTGAGGGACTAAACACAAAATTTCCTCTTAAAGAAAAAAAGAAGGAAGAATCTGACTATTCGAATGTCCCATAAGTTGTTTTCTATTTATCTTATTCTCTTTTTATTTATGTTTTTCAATTAACACTTCGAATGTCCCATAAGTTGTTATGTGTTGATTTTGGTGCGTTTTTATTTTTCTTAGTTCGTTTTTAATTCTAGTATTAATTTTTAAAATGTGATTTAATTTTTTATTCCACTTATTGTAGTTAAGTCAAAAGTAAACTATTTTATGCAAACAATTAAAATATTAGTCGTTGCATTACGTTCTTTATAAAAAATATTGAGAATTCAACCCATTTAAATTCTAAAAGAAAGGAGAAAAGAATCCTTCTGTCTTACTTTGATGAACAGAGCTATTAGCTATATATTGATGATAGGAGGTGACATATATCTCGTCGAAATTAGAATTAGTCGAGTGCATGAAAATTGACCTAAATATCACGATCATCAAAAAAATATTCTTCTTTCTAATTTATTAACCAAAGAATTCACATAAATTCAATATTTTTTATATTAGAATACGAAGATACATGTAAAAATGATATATCCCATTTTATTCGTTCAGATAGAAACATTAGAAAAAATAAAGGCATAATACATAAACATGACATTTAACTTAGCATCAACTAGCAATTATGACATTTAACTTTGGGTGCTCATAAATAGGCACTTAAAATTGTATAAAATTGAACAAATACACACATGACACTCTACATGACAATTTTGTGTCCTACGTGTATTATGTCATGTAGGACACATGTATCTATTTGCTCAATTTTATACAAGTTTAAGTGTCTACTTGTGCATACTCAAAGCTGGAAGACATAGTCATCCGCTGAACCAAATTAAGGATTGCCAAAAATAAATGAGCTTCAATTTTGCTTCTCCAATGATTTGATTCATAGTTTCTCTCAAAAACACATGTTGATTTTTTTGTGACGCAGTCATTAATGACTATGATAGCTCTACCCAAAATACTCTAGTAACGATACTACATAATGAGTGCTCAATAGATTTTTATTAATTATTTCAGTATTTTTGTTTTATTTTTCATGCATAAAAATATATAAAGTGGACCTTTTATGAAATATAAAAAAGCTCGAAATATTAGACTGGACTTTTTTTTTGATCCACCTACCGATGGGTAGGCGTTAAAGGCTGCGTAGTCTATTGTTGCCAATGCCAATTGCCAACCAACGATTGCACCAAACTCAAAAGTTTTATTCCGAGTAACAAAATTTAACTCAATCTGTTTAATCCGTTCATCTATTCACATTTAAATGTGTTAATATTAATTCAATTCATTTTAATTTATTGAAAATTTAATTAATACGTAAATTATTATTTTTACCCTCCCTAGGAGCTCCCACCCTTTTTTGCTCACTTGGTGACTCGAACTCGCAACCTTCGGGTTGAAAGTGAGGGGTGATTACCATCCAAGCAACTCCCTCTCGTCATTGATATGTAACTCAATTGACTCGTAATGAATTTTTTTAATTTGATATATTATATATATAAAAATACTTTATTGTTCCATTAATTTATTTAATTGACTTGGTTATATAGAAGAATTACCTTGTATGTTTCAAATAGCAGGGAAAAAGGAAAAATATGAAGGGTTATTTACTTTCTTCATATGGATTGTGTTAACGCTTTCTAATTGAATTTTTATTTATTAGATATTCTCAAAAAGTAACAATGAGTTATTCACTGGAAAGTTGGTATTTTTTTTGTTGTGTGGTTTTTGTGTTAGTATACTCAAAATTAAACGATTTTTATGCCAGAAAAGATAATTAAATGACCTTTGTAGGAAGAAAAAAAGTGATTGTTATGTGAACTTGTAGAATTACTTGATATGTTGTTGTTTTGGTACTATTCTTAGCCTAAAAACTACATTAAGCATTAGTAGTTAAATTAAGATTTCCAAAATATAATTAATGAGATTAGTTTAGTAATATAAATGTGTAATACATATGTTCTTAAATGAAGTGTTAAGTCAATACAAGTCTAATAAAATGAAATGAAGGAGATAGTTAAGACTTAAAGGCTATTTTTTTTCCTGAGAATTACCTAAAAATGCAAAATTGGAAATCTAATTATGGTTATAAGGGATATTTCTACTCAATTGCCTAACACAATACTTAAGTTTTTAAAACTATTACAACTCCTTGATTTTAAATTTCAATCGTTGCCATTTTCCTTAAAGAGAGCAAAATATTCATGTCTCAGCCGAAAGTGATTTATTTTCTTCATTTTATGATATGTTTGATATTTCCAAATATTGTTTATACAGTTGGTAAATTACTATACATATATCTATTGTTCATATATATGGGACATTCTCACACTTGTCTTTTTATTTTCCACTCGGTGTTCGGAGCCCGCATTAGAGCCTCATCTAAATTCAAATTGCGCACTCTAGGGCCCATCATTCGGAATGACTCTCCCAACAAAATTTTCTCCATACTCAATATTCAAACCTGAGACATTCAGTTAATGGTAGAGTAGTCCCACCACTACACCACACTTGGATATTCTCATACTTAGAAAGGCTATATGATCTTTACTCATACTATCTTTTTTATATATTATAAGCATAGATGTTGATGGTTTAGCTTCTTGACATTTTAGATATTGACACATTCATCAAATAAATATGTACAATGAATTTCTACAAGCTAAGGAGGATGTCCTGATGAAATATATATGGACTATTGACTAACCACAATGATTTAAGAGCCAAGAGGGAAAAAGACCAATTTGTAGGCTTCTTAAATTTTCATATGATTTAAAACACAATAAAATTTAAAGCTATTGAAAGTTGTGGTGCATCTTGGATCCACTCAAAGTGAATACGATCACTAATTGTTTACACAAATGAATCATTTTCATATTTTAATTCATTCTCACTAATAACGCACATAAAGTAAACATAAATAACTATAAATAATTATAAGTCATAATAAATGTGCTGAATAATGTAAATGCAGAATAATACAATTGAAATACCACAAAGATCTGATAATATAAGTTAAGAACTTCTAAAATTGAAAGATAAATACATAAATATGAAATAACTCACTACAAAAATTTTCTAAAATTAAAAGATAAATACATAAATATGAAATAACTCACTGTAAAAATAGAAAGTTAGATGAAAGAAATAAAATTAAAGTTCAAAACTGTGAATCAACAAACAATTCACCTTGATAATTACTGCTCATAGGAAACATCCAGGAACATTCATATTTTAATATTATGGGAACGGATTGATTAAGTACTACTTATCGTTTTCCTACCAATGAACATATTAAGCAAAATTTTATCAAGTGGAGTTTGGAGAGGATAGAATATACATAATTTTTCTCACTATCTCATGGAGATAGAAATATTATTTCTGATAGACCCTCGACTCAAGTGCATCAAGACTCCAGAAACAAGCTTTCATTTTATCCATACCTTCCCAATCCAGTGAATTTGACATCATTGTGTCCCAATTACCCTGGAATACAAACTTGAAACTATTTTGCTTGGAAACAGTCTGTGGTCTAACTTCCACATCCGCTTTACCCCGTGCAACACTAAACTTCTAGTCAAAATATTTCATTTTGATCTTGTTCAATCAAAATCCTTTAGACTCCAGAGTCTATCTTCAAACCTCAAACCTAACATTAACTTTATCTCGTATCTCATTCATCAATATTATATCATCCGCAAATAACATATACCGTAAAGCTTCCTCCTAAATAAATCACATCAACTCATTCATCACCAACGCAAATAGGAAATGACTAAGAACTGATTCTATCATATTTGTTCTTTATTATCCTAATAATATATACATTGTGGCACCCTCACACTTTGTCATAAGGACTATGTGTCAAATTGAAATATTATTGTTGTATTCGAAATGATTACTGTTCCTTGATATTTTTCTATACGATGCCGTTTTACGGCACGTAACCTTAGGAATAAAAATCATCTTTTAGACTCTTATACAAATTACAATTGACAATTCTCTCCCGCCATGACCACACTCCCTATCCTCTTCCCTTCACTTTCTCCTTCAAACTCCATAATCAGTCGCTCTCCATTTCCACTTCTTCACATACAAACCCTACGATTCTGCTCCGTCAAGTCCATCCATAAGAATCCGTTCTCTTCTACATCCAGAATCTTCTACAAGTTTCCGAGCTCAATTTTTCCGGCGGAGTCTCAAGACGAAGATGAAGATGAAGACGAAGATGACGAAGATGATGATGATGAAGAAGCAGCGGAAGAGTACGACGACGTTTATGCGGAGGTTTCGGATGGAGGCGAAGACAGCGAAGATGAACTGGAAAGTTCCGTTAGTAGTGAAATATTTAACATTGAGGAATCGAGAAGGCAGAGAGTTGAGAAGCTGAGGAATGAAGTTAGAGAGTTTGGTGATGGAATTATTGATGTGAATGAACTTGCTTCTATTTACTCTTTTCGAATTGACAAATTTCAGGTTAGTTTTTGTTTTATTTTTTCCTTGCTTAAAGTAGAAATAATCAATTTTGTTGTTTATTTTCATTTTCTAGTTATGTTGATATTTTGTGCGAATTTTTTGTAGCGATTGTCGATTCAAGCTTTTTTGAGAGGTTCATCTGTTGTGGTGTCTGCGCCTACAAGTAGCGGCAAAACTTTGATTGCTGAAGCTGCTGCAGTTGCTACAGTAGCTAGAGGAAGGAGACTATTCTATACTACTCCTCTAAAGGCTTTATCTAATCAGAAATTTCGAGAATTTTGGTATGAGTGTTTCTAAAATATACTCCCTATCTTCTGCTATATCATGTTTTATATGATTTGCCTCTTGTCAAAATTTATCATGTTTCCCACTATAGAGTATTTATGTTTATTTTGTGGTACTTTACAGTGAGACATTTGGTGAAAGTAATGTGGGGCTTCTCACTGGAGATTCAGCTGTTAATAGAGATGCTCAGATTTTAATTATGACAACTGAGATTTTGCGCAATATGCTATACCAGAGGTACATTTCAATGCTTTTATATACTGTTGCATTTTAGTTACTAGAAACTGAGTTTAATAGCATGCTGATTGCTTGAAAAGAGAAAAAGCTTTTTGCATGTGACAATCTGTTTAGCTTTCTTGTATAGAAATTTCAAAGACTCAAACAAAGTTGGCTATGTATCTATAAAACTGTTATTGAGTTCTAGATTTATAATTTGTGCAATATGTCTTCTAAGCAAGCAGTCAACAAAGAAAGCATGGCTTCACTTAAAAGTTGGAAAATAGAGTTTGAAGGATAAAGAAACTGTCAGACTTTTCTTCTACTTATTTACTTGTTTTATTCATTCCTAAATTTACTATGGCATTACACTTCACTCTGCAGCGTAGGGATTGCTTCCTCAGATGGTGGTCTTCTTCATGTTGATGTAATTGTTTTGGATGAAGTTCACTATTTAAGTGACATATCTCGGGGTACTGTTTGGGAAGAAATAGTATGTGTCTTTTGAATGTGCAATTCTTTACATCTCAATTTGTCAGCAGCCTCAGTACCAATTTTCTATATTTACTCCCCTCTTTCTGTGTTTAAGGTTATTTATTGCCCAAAGGAAGTTCAACTTATATGTCTTTCAGCGACTGTTGCTAATCCAGATGAGTTGGCTGGATGGATTGGTCAGGTATTGCAGTGAACAAATTCTGATTGCACCAAAAGTTATATTCATCTATATCTATTGCTTATATATACACTGAAGCCTATCTGTTAAATGCTTCTCCGGTCCTTTAATTTTGTTGCTGTCTCCAAGTTGTACTATTCAGATTGAAGTTCTTTTGGGCTGGAGTGTCCTTTTCTTCTTCATTCATAGTAGTAGAAGCTAAAGATGAATTTGTCCTCATAGTGAAAGTTAGAGGGTGTTTGGATTTTAAGCTAAGTAGCTTTTGGTTTTTAAGCTCTTTTTTTTAATTTAGGAGGTGTTTGGGAAAGACAAAAAATGCTTATAAGCACTTACTTTTAGGCCAAAAATTTCTAAAATAAGCTAAAAACCACAAGTTGGGTATGGCCATCTTATGGATTTTAGCTTTTAGCTTATAAGCTACTTAAAAAAGCCAATCCAAACACCCCACTTAATCTAATGACAAGAAAGAACAGATTGTGTATTCATTTCTCTAATTTGACGATCTTTCAAGATTCATGGTAGGACGGAGTTGGTAACATCAACCAAGCGTCCAGTTCCATTGACTTGGCACTTCTCCACAAAGACAGCTCTATTACCTCTTCTTGATGACAAAGGAACAAGCATGAATAGGTAGGATTTTCCCCTTAACTCTTTCATTGATCTTCTTGTCTTATGTTTATCAGTGGCAATGTCATGCATAATGTTTTGTCTCTGGAACTTATAGCACTCACTGAATTTGCACTTGATTTCCTTTGTAACATTGGAATGACTTGTAGCATGTATTGCTTTACTTGTGATAATATTTTTCAAAGATCATAATAAATGCATGATTCAAAAATCAATATCTTGGTAAACTACTGATTCCCAGGTACTAGTTCATTCAGTTTAAGAGTTAGAGCCCCTGTTCTCTCTTTTCACAGCATATAACTAAATAACTTATTTGTTGTTGAAGCATGCCACATACATTCTGAAGTTCAAAAGATTGTATCTACAAATTTTCCAAGAACTATATTTCAGCTACATATGATGGATTGGCTGAAAAAGAAAAAACCTGTGGCGGCATGTTGAAAAACAAATCATAGTGGTGTGAAATGTTTTCGATAGTATTTGGAGGACAAGTATGAATTACTTACCCAAGAAGGTGCTGAAGTTATCATTTTTAATTACCTTGGTCTGACTGTGCAGAAAACTGTCACTCAACTACTTACAGTATGATGAATCCGGCAGTGAACTATACAGGGAGGAGGGATCTAAAAGAAGAAAATCAAGAAGACGTGATAATGATGTTCGTCCTCTTTCAAAGAATGATATAAGTAATATTCGACGCTCACAGGTATGCATAGAAGCTTATTCAGTTTGAACTTTGTTTTACAATGTTATTGCCCCTTTTTTTAGATAATTTGTTGCAGCATTATCGTGTTTACCAAAATTATTAAAAGATTGTCATTTTCATAGAAGACTGTTAATATAACTTATATCCTGAAATTTTCCTGACAAATAACTGATAGATATTACTATCTTCAAAAAGTTTAGTTACAAAGTCATATTCTCAGGTACCTCAAATTATAGACACACTGTGGCATCTAAAGGCAAGGGATATGCTTCCAGCAGTTTGGTTCATCTTTAGCAGGAAAGGATGTGATGCAGCTGTCCAATATCTTGAAGACTGCAGGTTACTGGATGAGTGTGAAACGAGTGAAGTTGAACTGGCACTCAAGAGGTTCCGTATTCAATACCCTGATGCTGTGCGTGTGTCTGCAGTGAAAGGCCTCCGCCGAGGAGTGGCTGCACATCATGCTGGCTGTCTCCCCCTTTGGAAATCATTCATTGAAGAGTTATTTCAGCGAGGTCTAGTTAAGGTTGTCTTTGCTACCGAAACACTTGCTGCTGGCATCAATATGCCTGCTAGAACAGCTGTCATTTCATCTCTCACCAAAAGGGGCGATAGTGGACGAATCCAGTTAAGCTCAAATGAATTATTCCAAATGGCTGGGCGTGCTGGTCGTAGAGGTATTGATGAAAAGGGTCACGTGGTTCTTGTTCAGACTCCTTATGAAGGGCCTGAGGAGTGCTGCAAAGTTCTTTTTTCTGGGCTTCAACCTCTTGTTTCACAATTTACCGCCTCGTATGGAATGGTGCTTAATCTCGTAGCAGTACGTACTTCAACCTGAGCCTCCTTGACTCATTTTATTTTTAATTTCACGATATTATGTCTTCTTATTCTCCAGGGGGCCAAAGTTACCCGTAGATCAACTGGGTTAGATGAGATAAAAGTCACACGAGCAGGACGGACTTTGGAAGAAGCAAGGAAGTTAATTGAACAGAGTTTTGGTAATTATGTTGGAAGCAATGTCATGCTTGCTGCAAAAGAGGAGCTTGCTAGAATAGAAAAGGAAATAGAGACACTTACTTCAGAAATCAGTGAGGAAGCGATTGCTAGAAAGAGCCAGAAGCTCTTAACGCAGTCAGCATATCAGGAGATTGCTGAACTCGAGGAAGAATTAAGAGTAATTTCATTACTGTTTCTCTTGATCTTTTATTGCCTCAAATTAGACAGTTTTTTTCCTGGCAAATGAACATTCTTTTTCATTGCTTATCAGATAAAAAAGTTTACTTTCTGACCTGAAAAGCCTGTAGAGTGCCAGTTTGTATGGTGAAAATACTTCTACCTAATTATTCAGTATAAACTATTAGCTTTCTTTTTTTAAATATTCTTTCAAGGTTTTCTGCCTAAAGGTAGGGTAAGGTCTGTGTACACCCCACCCTCCCTAGTACTTACTTGTGGGATCACACTGGGTATGTTGTTGTTATTTGTCTAAAGGATGGCTTTCTAGTTACACTGGCCTGTATGCTTCAGTTTCTGGAAGCACGATAATTGAAAAAGGATCTTATTCATTGAGTGTCATTTCTAGTTGGCGTCCTGTTGAAAAGTAATCTAGTTTTCAGCATGTCCTACGCTGTTTTCAACCACGATTTCCTCCAGCTCTAGTAATTTTAAAAGCATACTGAAAACATTCTAATGGTGGTCACTGTGCCTACCTTTTCCAGGCTGAAAAGCGTCTTCGAACTGAACTCCGAAGAAAAATGGAGCTGGAAAGAGTGTCCTCATTGAAACCTTTGTTAAAGGAGATAGGAGATGGACACCTTCCATTCATGTCTTTGCACTACACCGACAGTGACGGGGTACAACATTTAGTTGCTGCTGTTTATCTGGGGAAGGTTGATACTTTGAATACTGAAAAGCTTAAAAGTATGGTAAGCATTTTATGTGACCCTTTTTTTTTAGTTTAATACTAATTAGTATGGAAGCCTTTGTGTCATCAACAAGTACAATGCTTGACGCTTACTTCTGCCTCCAAAGATGCAATTAGCTTGTATATTCAGCATTTGATCTGTAAATGTCTTGTTTCATACAGTAGAAAGCTTTGTTGTAGGTGCTTTGCTCAATTGCAACTAGTAGAAAGCTTTGTTAAGACCTTAATGCAGTTCTTGCTCTTTGTTGTTAAAGCTAATAGGCGACATGTTTACTATATTATATAATTCCCTGCAGTTTGCCATGTTTGTAAAGCTTTTGATTTTTCTACCATGTTCTCCTATTCTGACTTGAGTGTGGGGGATCATGTTGCCATCATATTATCTAATCTTAACTCTTTGTCTAAGATCAACCGGTCAATCAATCAATCAACTATTCCTATCACAAACTAGTTGGAGTTTATCTTAGACTCTATGGTGCTAAATATCTTGTTGTTGAAAGAGTCCCGCTTTCTCTCTTTCATATCTTCCAAGTCATTTGGTTTATGTCTTGTGTATTATAGTGCACAAGGCATAAACCAATGGTCATTATTATAGTGCATTCTGTTAGAAAAGGATTAAGAATAGTATTGTATATAGTGTCCTACGTGGAATAGGATTGTAATGTTGTGTCGATAAGATACTCTCATGAGATATTGTTACAAAATTTGTGAAATCAAGTGATCAGCTTGCATATATTTTCACCAAGTTCCTCTGCGGTTCTCGTATTAGTTACATCTGTAACAAGCTCGGACCATATGACTTGTATGCACCAGCTTGAATGGGAGTGTTGTAGGATAGTTTAAAGTGTCCTACATGGAAAAGGACTGTAATGTAGTGTCTATTAATAGGCTAAGTGTAATAATGTAGAATACACAATTCAATAATATTTTTCTCCTATATTTCTCACATATTCCATAGAAGATTTTTATGGTTGGAGTTGCTATGCAAATTTCTAGTCCTCTTAAAGCTGTTTGTGATTATACTACTGCAGTTTCCTATTAAAGATTTTTTTTTTTCTTCGGTTACCTACTGTACAGTAGTGGGAATGTGTAATCCTTCTTCTTTTCAGGTGTGGGACAATGAGGCCTTTGCATTAAAGACAGCAGTGGAAAATTTTGAACTTGGTGATAATGGAGGTGAAGATGTTAAACCGTCTTATCATGTGGCTCTTGGTTCAGATAACTCTTGGTATCTTTTCACAGAGAAGTGGATTAGAACGGTTTACAGAACAGGCTTTCCAAATGCTGCCTTAACTCTTGCTGACGCCTTGCCTCGTGAAATTATGGCCGAGCTTCTTGATAAGGCAGATATGCAGTGGCAGAAGTTAGCTGTGTCTGAACTTGGAGGTCTATGGTGTATGGAAGGTTCTTTGGAGACATGGTCTTGGAGTTTAAATGTTCCAGTCTTGAGTAGTCTATCTGAAGATGATGAGGTACCCTGTCAATCAACTTCATTTTCGGGTGTGATTGTTTTTCTTTTGTTGAATGGTTTTTATCTAATATGGGCATTTCCTCCTCAAGTTGATAATTGTTAGCATCTGCTTTTGCATTTCATGTTTATTTTGGGTCCGCAGGGTGGGGGTAAGGGTGGATGTGGGAAGGAGGGACGATGGAGAAACAGTCGAATACGTTGATCTTCCATTTAGCATAATCGTTTATTAAAAAGTAAAATTTTCTTGTTCTTGGCCAATAGATATTCGTATCTGGAGTCATAAGGACCTCATATATATTTATTCCTGTGTTTAGGATTGCTCACTATAAAGAGTATGCAAGAATAATTGTCTTTTGCTTTACTGATGGTATTTGCATATTTAGTGTTCTCCATTTCAAGATTTCGCCCACGTGTAGTACTCTGGTTAGAGTTGCTACTGTGCATACAGCAATTAGTTTTTCTTGGTGAATTGCCATTGGAAGTAAGGACAACCTGTGGTTCTTTTGGCTGAGCTTTTTAATGTTTGGAATTAGGACCGCTGTTTATATTGTTCCTTGTGTTACTCTCATCATTATTTATTTTGCAAGTTCCAGTGATAAGAACTAATGAACACTAACATAGACTTGCTAGTCCCGAAGATCAGCTGCCATGGGTGATTATGTGACATACAGCCACCGTTGAAAACAATTATCTCAAGCTGCCATGGGTGATTATGTGACATACAGCCACCGTTGAAAACAATTATCTCATAAATCTTTTTGCTGATGTATTATCAGGTCTTGCAATTATCTCAAGCATACAATGATGCAGTAGAATGCTACAAGAGCCAAAGGAATAAGGTCTCTCGTTGGAAAAAAAGGATAGCTCGTACAGAGGGCTTTAAACAGTATCAGAAGATAATTGACTCAGCTAAGTTCACTGAGGAAAAGATTCGCCGGTTGAAGGTTAGGTCGAAGCGTTTGATTGGTCGTATAGAGCAGATTGAGCCAACTGGTTGGAAGGAATTTCTGCAGGTATATTACTGCTTATCTTCTTGTCACATGCCATTGATTATACTCTCTGTAGTTGTGCAACTTTTCATCCTTAGCCAATTATGTCTGCTACAGGATCCTCATATTGGACATGATTGAATATTCAGGCTCTTCTATTGTATAAAATCTGTTTTATCCTCAAGCGTGCGTACTATTCTCCTATGTTCTTAAACACCATGCTTTAAGACCATCTTTGACCCAAATAGAAAGAGAAGAAATTATCATAGTATTATTTTTAAGAACTTATTCTTGTTGGTCTCCTTCATCATTTTCTGGGGATTTGCTTGGAGATTAACTTTTTGATTGAAAGTTTAGAAATGTTTGCTTATTATCAGGAAAGAATGAATAGTTTACTTCAGTGAACTGTGTATTTCTGTAGTCTTTGGGGAAATCTTTTGGGAAGCAGCATTCTCTTTCGCAAACCTCCACTCTAAAATTATACGACACTTCCCATTTTGGTACTTCTGAAATGTTGACGCCAATAAATTTTTGTACAATTTTTATAATTTCAAGAATTCAGATTCATTAAAGTAATCCCTACTTTAAACTTTTGATGTGGTGATTTCTCTATCAAACTAAATTTCATTTTTCTTCCACTATCATGACTATGCTATAGAAAGTCAAATTAAGATCTCAAACTCCATATCTAGTCAAAAAGGGTCATATGAAATGAAATGGGTGGTCTGCATTATAAAGGAAAAGGATTGAGAGGACATTTTTGTGATGTTGCCTAGCTGGATAACTGAACTAGTAATTCTTTGTTGATATTTTTTTTCAAAATAGAATATACTCTGGAAACTGCATTAAGCATCCATGACTCATTGTTATTTTACTTGGTCTGGTGACTTTCTTGAGACAGTTTTCCTGTTGAGATTGAATCCCTTATTTAGGTTGTTTTTTTACCAAAAAGCAGAGAACTAACTCATCCTCAATGTCTGGCAGGTCAGCAATGTTATACATGAAAGTAGAGCATTGGATATCAATACACACGTCATATTCCCCCTAGGTGAAACTGCAGCTGCAATTCGAGGAGAAAATGAACTTTGGCTTGCGATGGTTCTTCGAAATAAATTGTTGCTGAACTTAAAACCTGCACAGCTTGCTGCAGTTCTTGGTAGTCTAGTTTCTGAAGGCATTAGGCTTCGGCCCTGGAAAAATAACAGGTAGAATCTTTGTCCTCAAGGTAGAGAGTACTATCACTCTGGTATCAACTCCATATTTTCTGGGAGCTCCTTTATATTTTTGTGTGACTGTGTAGGTTCATCTAGCTCTTGCATACGCCTTCCCATATGAATTTTCCTCCACCTTGTGAATAAAGGACTTGTCTTATTAAGAAAATGGCGGCTACTGCTGTTCTTTGTCTTTAGCATTTCCCTTCCCTCCTGTCCTTCCTTGTATATCCTGGGTAGACGGATCCACAATAAGTTGCTTTTATCTTTCCCCCTGAGAAGGCATAAAGCAGGATAGTGTCACATTAGAGTTAAAAAGGAAAAGATGGGTTATACACAAAAAGAAGAGAGCGCAGAGGTTTGGCAAAGTTGGTTTCCAAACTAAGAACCTAAACCTGCCTATGATCTTAATGGGGCCTGATTCAGCATAGGCTTCAATACCCCCATATGAACTTGCACAGACTGCAGGTCGTAGTTGATCTGTTCATATCCCCGATGAGGCTGTCGTTTCATTAGTGTCAAGTATTTCTTATGAATTTGATGCTGTCTTGAAAGATTATATTAAGTAGGAGTTTGAATATCCAGCTGAAATCTAGTGTGGCAAATTCTCACAGAGTAAAAACTACTCATTTTGATTTCCTTGTAGAAATAATTCCATTTGCTGAGATCTGATTTGAAGTTTCATGCAATATAATCTAATTAATAGTGTAGAAATGGTTGGAAAAAAACAGTACCCAGAGCCATCTTAAGGAAGAGACAGTATTTCACTTTTACTACACTCTAGTTTGAATTACACTTGCTTCTCTCTGTTGTGTAACTTGTGTCCTGGTGATTTCCAGAATTTTTGTTGGATAAGAAGGTGAACCGTATTTTAGATGCCATGTTTTTTAACTTGTGCTTGACCTCAAAACTATCTGGAGTTTGGAGATTGGTTGCTCTATGAAGGAGAATATTTTTTGGGTTTTTGAAATAAAGAGGTTCTTATCTGTTGTACCATTTAAAAATTTAGGTGCAATTCCTCTGAGACAACTGCTTGCGGTTTCATTTAATCCAGAATATAATGCTGAGTTTTTGCCAGTGCTCTATATTCCTTTTGGTCCACTAAGTATTTTAAAAAAGAATTGCAGAAATCAAAGCAATTGTTTAGTGAACTTCTAGTATTAGTTCATCATAGTTGGCTTCTACTTGATCGCCAATGTTTTATAAACGTCCGTGCTGAAAAGGAAAACTCTGATAAACATCTTCTGTCTGCAGTTTCGTTTATGAGCCCTCTACGACTGTCTTGAATATCATAGACTTACTGGAAGAACAAAAAAGCTCACTTCTAGAGCTTCAGGAAAAGCATGGAGTAAATGTGAGTTTTCAAGTTGGATTGGAGCCCGCTTTACGATTTGTTCCAAGTTGGCTTTGCACTTTATTAATGTGAAACAAATTATTCACAGATTCCTTGCTGCTTGGATAGCCAATTCACTGGCATGGTTGAAGCCTGGGCATCTGGTCTTACATGGAAAGAGATTATGATGGACTGTGCAATGGATGAAGGAGATTTGGCTCGCCTTCTACGGAGAACGATTGATTTGTTAGCTCAGGTATGCATGTTATTAAAGACTATCCATCTCTTGCTCGCTCTATTTTAAGGAATCCATATTGCACTAGTGCTTGCATTTTCTTGGGCCGCCATTTGCATTCAATCTTCTCTCTCTCTCTCTCTCTCTTCTTTGCAATTAAATAATTACTATTCAAGTTGAGAACTGAGTATTACAAAGTTTAATGGGCACACCTCTAGGCACCAACCTATATTATTAAAGAAAGACCGACGATCCTAACTTAAGCTAAATTTCCTATTTTCAGTGATTATGTAACTCCTTGTTTTCTGTTTTTCATTTCATTTTTTTTTTTTTAGTTTTTTTTCCTGTTTCATTTTGCTACTCTGCATGATTACAGGTTCCCAAATTGCCTGATATAGATCCACTGCTGCAAATCAATGCCAAGAGTGCCTCTAACGTAATGGACCGGCCACCAATAAGTGAATTAGCAGGATGATATTCAAACAAAAATTCATCATCTCCTTAAGAAGTCAATCTCAAAGGCAGGTAACAATAGCCACTGTTCCTTGAGAAAAATAGAACTTGATCAATTTAGTTTCTGTCGATGAGGCTTCAAGTTAGTGAATTTCTCAGTTGTCACCTGCATATCGATTGATGGTTCATCCATGATCTTAATGATTCACACAGCTTAAAGTTCCTATCAACTCCCAACTCTTAACTATTCTCTTTTACCTTTGCAAAGTAGATTCATATTCGTCTTCTTTCCGTGATACTGATTTATCTCACTGTCCTGAATTTTACTGGTCTAGAACCATTTTCAGAACGGGTTTGAGTTTAACTGAGCCAGGCTCTGCTGTTGCTATAAAGAGATTGCTCATAGCAAGAATCTAGCGACAGCATCTCGATAGCAAATCAATATTTTCCCATCAGAAGTAAATCTCTAGTAAGGAGTATCAACACTTGGTCGAATGAACGCGGTGCGGAAATGAAGTATAGATTCAATGTAAAAGAGAATGATTTTCTCAGTAGAAATAGAAACACATGGCACAGGAATGAAGAATCCTACATTTGATGCAGAGGAGGCTATGCCCCTAAATTACACATTGAAGTTGATTGTCCTCCGATTTGCTTGGAGGATTGTCCTTTTTTACTTTTTTCTGGGAGTAGCAAAATAGACTTAGACAGAATGGTATATGACTCGCTTTTTACAAAATGCGATTGTTATAGTATATTCCATAACAAGATGCAATTTGTTACTTGTAGATTTTAGCCAAAATGTATATCACTCTGTTAGTGGTACGGTTCAAATGGTTATTTTTTACCAATTCCATATAAAGCTTCATAATTGTTTCAAGTTCCACTTGAATTCACCCCACCATTCAACGTCAAAACTTTGATATTTTTTTAATCTAAGCTTACTGTAAAAAATATAAACTTTTGTTTGATGTTTTTAATAAGCATTTGAAAACCTACCTAATTTTTTTTTGTATTTTATTAAACACCTAATTTTTTGGAAAAATATAACTATCAGTTCGATTGATTTTTATAATTGACACCCATATCCAGAATTCATACCGGGGCTCAAATTAATTCTGATTTCCATCACATAAGGTTTATTTAAGGGTTATAATATTTCCTAGCATGATTTTTTTTCAAACTCAAGACTCAAATCTAAAACCCTAGTTCAGGGTAGAGGAATTTTATCCATCTCTATCATTTATTTTTTTGGTTTCTCACGTGATGTTCGATGTTCAATATTTGTATTAAAGTGTTGACTAATCTCGATTTATGTTGCATGAGGCCCATTTAAGTGGAAACATTCCCTAACACGATTTTTTTCATACTCAGAGCTTTAGTCCCAAACCTCTTCATAAAGGTGAAATCCTATCTATCCCAATGATCCAATAGAGATCATGAGTTTCACCATCATTTGTTATTGTAGTCGGCCTAGCCCACACAAGCTTTGGAATTTGACGAGTTGCACTAGTCCACTATGGTGACGGATCATAAAATGATCAATCCAACCCAACCATATGCAGGTCCTGAGCTATGTTGGATCAGTCCACCTTTCCTAAAATATATTTCTTCTATATTTTTTAGAAGTCTCGAGCAAAGACTGGAACAAATATTTTTCAAGGGTTCGAGAAAAATTTCTGATATGTTCTATGAAAAAAAATCTTGATATATTTTGTAAACTGAAAACTCTTATCACTTTTTGTTAATATGTTTCTTATTACGTATATATACACAAGTGTTTCTCTCTTAAAAGAATCCAATCTGCATGACAAATGATACTTGAGATATAAGTAAGCATTTCAAATGTGTTCCATTTAAATAAGCTGAATAAATGAAACACAAGATGAAGAAAGATTTTATTTTGCCATCTATTACACCTAATTGAAGATTTTCCCTACAAGACTCAACCATTGACCCTTTGTATAGACATAATACTCCCTCCATCCCAAAATACTCGTCACGTTTCACTTATCGAGAGTCGAGCCAAAATGATTTTTTCGCCAATCAGGAAAAAGAAAAGGTACATAAATGCAGCAAAGGGATTTACTAAAATGTAACAAGAAACAGATCATGGAATTGATAATTTGAGTGTTTTTACTATAGAGAAGGAAAAAATATATACATCAATCTGGGAACAAAATTTAGAATGACATCCTACAAATTTTCCGAGCTGTTAGCTGGATCATTTATTCAATAGGAAAAGTTAGAAAAATCTATGGTATGACTGTCCAAAATTTGAATTTCCACAAATACGAGCACGAAACAAAAATCACAAGCAATAAAGTCACCTTCGAGAGCCATGTAAAATGTGTGAAATTCTACCTTTGGACTTCATTTCTCCATTTTGTGTGGTCATAGAACTATAACTATGACTAATTGAAGCTGTAGATTACCTTTCTATGCAAAATGCGCATGTTCAACTGAAAGCAATCTGCGGAAACGTTGTATTTTATTGGACCTGTTCAAACACTCTGAATGGCCATTAGACAAAAGATTCTCCTTTAATATTCTTCGCCTTTTTCTTGAACGTATCAAGAAATCTTCAGTGTCTAAGACGTAAGAGACCTAGGCATCCAAAGCCACAAAAACAAAGTTAGCAAGAGAGACGAAGTTCTCAAGTATGTGGACTTCTGAGGGTAGCTAGAGTACCTTTGATGAGCTGCATGCTATCTTACATTCTAGACCATTAAAAAATTTAAGTCCTTCCATAGCCTCGGATGTAAAAGTTTCATCTCTAACTCCTGACTTCCGTTTATTTCTGCAAAATATGAGCATGCATGCATTAATGTATGTTATAAAAAAGGTCAAGAAAGTACTCTTCTATTGATATAGTACCTTGTCAAGAACACCCCAGGGTTCTCCTTCTGAGGAATAACAGAGAGGAGTTCATTGCTCATATAAGCTGCAAAATTTGGGTCCATTGTAACAGCAGACATCTCAGGCTTATCATAAACATAGTCCATGAGTTGTATGGATAGACGTGTTGTTTTAGATGACTGCAATGGAGGTAGTTTATCAATGCTACATTTGAATAAAGGGAATGCTAGGTTTTATATCAATCACATAACATAAAAAGAAGCAAAGATGTTGCAAAGACTTACACATGCTATTCTGTATATGGTCTCGTCATGAAGAAGGGCACGCACATTTTCATGGTAAACTACATCTGAAAATGTGCTAGAATTTCTTGAGATTTCATATGTATATAGTTGGAGAAGTTTACCTTCCAACTCATCAGTTGCAATTGTCTGAAGCTGCATGCGATGCAGAAACTTAGAATTGTACAAGACAGCTGCATACACCAAACAAAGAGAATGACAAACACATGCACTTACCTGTTTGACAATTTTGTATATCAGCTTGTCTAAGGTGAAGAGAAGATATGACTGAGCCCCAATAATAGCTCGGCAGTCATCCTCGAACTTTGCATTGTCAGAGGAACCATCAAGCAGGTTATAAAGTGCACTCCTGAATCTGTAACATTAAAGAGGAGCTTAGTCTAATTAAGTACAGATTAATCAAAATCCACTGGAATAGGAAACAAATCACTCAAGTGACCTGGAATATGATTCAGTGGGGTTGATCGCATTCGAGACTCTCCATCTGTGTTCAGCTGATGAAGAATGTGATTTTGCTTTCTGTAGTCTTTCATACAATGTCTGTAGTTAAGAGAAGAAACATTAATGTTGCATCATGTGAAGAATTTATATTTCATGATATTAAATAGCCATACCTGGTGAAGTCTGAACAGCACATAAAATGAATCATTTCCATAAAATATACGTGATTCCTTCTCCCTGACATGAAATATAGAAGGAACGTGCTTGGTTAGAGGCCTGGATGTATGTAGAAGGCGTTCTGAAAATGGCATAACAGCACCATCTCCTTCAGCATCATGGGCATCAGCAGTACCTTCCACCTCTCCTTCACTCTCTACCTTGTTATCATTCACATCATTGTCCCCATCTTCTTCACGCTCTTCATGAGAACCCTCTCCATTAGCAGACTCACTACCTGAAACATCACAATTTTCAGAAGCATTCTCACTGTCCTCTGATGTCCCATGAGCACTCGCTTCCCCTTCTTCATCAGCATCATTCTCACGTCCTCTGTCTCCACCACAATTTTTTTCTTCTCCATGTCCACTTTGGTACAGCTTACTACTTGAACTTCCCTTTAAACTATGCGATACATTTTGACCACCTTCACTCGATGGTGTAGAATTATCCTCAAAATCACCATTTGGAGTTAATTCACCCTCTTCTCGCTCAAGTTTACATTTTCCTACGGATTCTTCAAGACATTTCTCAACTTTGATACCTTCTGCCTTTGGGTCCACGAACCCTCCGTCCTAAAATCATGTAGGAGAAAGAGAAAAAGGATAGCTTAGAGATGGGGGGCAACAACGAATATACTGAAAGCTTAAATAGATATTTTCCTTCTTGTTTTTTCTTAAATGTCTTGTTTTCCAAGATTCCGCTTTATTTGATCCAAGGAGAGCTTTTATAATTTATTTATTTTTACTGTATTAGCATGATACTGAAGTTTACAGAAACTGAGATTTCGGTCAACTGCTAAAGAAAGAATACTCTGCTAAGCTTAGAATTTTCCAATTGGAAAGCAGTTATAAAGAGACGGAGCTTACATCACTATTAGGGACTTAGGGCATCTTCACTGATCCGTGTTGGGTATCTAAACGGGTAAATCTGGGTTGCTATTCTCTGAAGGATTACTTCGGGCACAGCCCAAATCACCAAGCAAAATACATATTACCCAACCCGTTAAAGTTTGGGTTAATTCTGCCACCCTGAACTGCCTGACAAGGGAGCAAGAGGCATATATACACAGTTCACCGCAGGATCTTAAAAATTCTTTCTTTTGGATTCACGTCAGGATATTTTGCTAGTG
>JAJOOI010002361.1:0-38248 GCA_029582585.1 Solanum bukasovii
ATTACATCAAAAGGAAGTGGTTAGGAATTAACCCATACACCACATACAATGCCTGAAAACTGAAATAAAGAAAAGCTATAAAAGTAAATCAGTCCTCAGAACATGAGGACTTACCAATCTTCGAATGCCAAGAGACCAACTAGCTACGAGTATGAGAGGTAGGAGTGTCACACCCTACATTATTGAGACAATGTAGGCACAAGTATGTATTAGTACATGGAATGTACTAAGTATGATAAAAATGCATAAGAGTTATGAAATCATGCTAGAAGGACTTTACCTGACATGCAATGACCAAGCTAAATCATAAGATAAAAGGTTACAAAACATAAGTCATAATCATGGTCAATGCAAGCTTAACATCTTTAAAACACTTATGAGATACATTAAATGTAACCTTAGTTCATTATTTTCCGATGTTTACCATTTAACCGACATAGACCATGTGAGATATAACATAGAATCCAGTGTCTATCCCAAACTAAAAAGACATGTCAAACTTTCCAAGGTAAGGACTATAACTTCTAGCTTTCATGGATCCACTAGACAAGACATCCTATGGGGGCACGTAGTTAGGTAAAAGGAGATTGCTGCTAGAGCCTCGACTTCTACTAATGGGAGAGCCTCCATCTCAATATCCTCTCGGTGCTTAATAAAATCCTACAGAATAGTCATTAATCATATTCTGTATCACCTTAGAAATCTAGTAGACTAAACTAGGCCGAAGTGAGAGGACTAGGGTCAAGGAAGAGGGCAAGGGAAAAGGGTGAAGGCTAAATCAGCATACATTTTCCTTGTCATTGCCCCACCTTTTAGGACCACTACCATAGCCCATGGTGTGGCTCATGGTGGGCTAGGCAGTAGCCTCGTCAAGGCTGCCCAAAATAGCTCCTTCTTCACAAGCCACTTCACGGCTCGTGGTGATGACCACGACACGTGGGAACAGAAGAAGGAGAAGGAGAAGAAGAAGAAGAGGAGGAGGAGGATGAGGATGAGGAGGAGAAGTAGGAGGAGGAGGAGGAGGAGGAGGAGGAAGAGGAAGAGGAGGAAGAAGAGGAAGGAAGAAGAAGAGGAAGAAGAAGAGGAAGAAAAAGAAGAGGAAGAAGAAGAACAAGAAGAAGAAGAAGAAGAAAAAGAAGAAGAAGAAGAAGAAGAAGAAGTATAAGAAGAAGAATAAGAAGAAGAAGAAGAAGGAGAAGGAGAATGAGAATGAGAATGAGAAGAAGGAGAACGAGAACGAGAACGAGAAAGAGAACGAGAAGGAGAAGGAGATGGAGAAGAAGGAGGAGGAGGAGATTCAAGTGCTAGGGTTCAAGAGAAAGCTATCATACTTCAATATCTTTGGGCTTTGATAGCAAGGTATAGTAGTTTTCATCCCTGGAGTTCTCTCAAAATGTCCAATTTCAAAAAGGTAGAAATCTCTAATTCTTAGGGTTTTCTTCAATTACCATGAGTTCCTTTCATACTTGATTTTAATGATTAAATTGAGTTATATTAAGCATGAATTGATGAATTTTTATGATTTTTATGATTTTTATGATGTTCTCCCATGAACCCATGTAATTCCCATATTTCTCATTATGATGATATGATGTGGGTTTTTGATAATGAAAGAGGAATTTTATGAATGTATGCATGAAATGATAGAATCTCTTGAATTTTGATGAAATCCATATCTAATGTTTGAACTCTAGATGTGGTGATTGAAAGTAGGATTTGAACCTTGAAAGGGTAAAGTATGAGATTATGCATGTCTTTATGAAATCTATGAAAATGCTTTAAGGATGCTTTGAGAGTAAAGAATCAATGATTATGATGATGATGTTGTGTTGTGAAAGGACATTCTCACTAAACCACATACTAGCATGATGTGAAAGGTTTTCTCACATAGTAAGGATTCTTAGGTTGAAAGGCTTTCTCACCTAATTGAATCAAAGATTAAAAGTGATCATGGATGGTGAAAAGTTTTCTCACGCATGGTATAAGGAGCTATCCTAATGAAACTAACTTGAAAAGGTAGGCCAAGGGCACCCTTTCATGAGTAGTTAAGTTAACTAAGAAATGACTATTCCGTAGGAATTTATGCTTAGCACCGAGTGGATATTGAATATGAGATGGAAGCTCTCCCGTATGTAGAGGCCGGGTTTTCAGAGTAATCTCATGAGATAGAAGCCCTCCCGTATGTAGAGGCTGGGTTTCTAGTAGCAATCTCCTTATCCCATAACTATGTGCCCCCATAGGTTGATTAGCTAGTGGATCCACTTAAGCTAGATGTTCATGGTTCTACCATAGGCAAGTAGAACAACCCTTTTCGGTATGGGTAACACCAGGGGATCATGTTGTAGTTCACATGGTTTCATGTAGGTTAAGGATATTTCACACAAAAAGATTATTAATGAACCAAGGCATGCTTGAAGAAGTATCTCTTAAGTGTTCAAAGGTGTTAAAGATGATGTTATGACTTATGTTTTCCAACTCTCTGTCATATGATGTTTTAGCTTGTTAAATTGCATGTGATGAAATAAAATGTCCCTTTTAACATGTTTTTTATTGTTTTTATACATGGCTATCATACTTGGTGAATTTTTGTACTAACGCATACTCTTGCCTACATTTTTCCCAGATGTAGGGTCCGACAGTCAGGGTCGACACTTTTGTGGCTAGAGCTTGGATTTGATTGTTTCCCGATCTTGGGGAGTCCTCATGGTTCAAGGATGGATTTCCTATGTTTAGTTTCTTTCATGTATTTCCACTTTTGAACATGATGTACGGGCTAGGACAAATGCCATTTGATTGTAATAAATGGTTATGATTAGACAAAGTGTCTAGACTTCCGCTTTTCTTTATGAAAAGTTATTAGATTTGAAATGTTGTTTTACTCTTATTGTTCTATTTCTTATGTTATGAGGACTAAGTGGCTTGTATGGAGTCCTTCGGGGTTCTTTATGCCATGATACATCGAGGGGGTACCCCTGGGTCGTGACAAACTTGGTAATTAGAGCACAAGGTTTAAAATGGCCTAGGATGTCTCATTAGCCTCTTCTAGTAGAGTCTTGTTCATGAGTGTGAAGCGCGCCACATTATATGAAACAGAGGCTACAAGATGAGTAGGGAACTCCACTTCTTTCATTACTCTTAAGTCGTGCGATAGAGTTTAACTTTATAAGGTCTCTCTCCTAATCCTTATCCTATGTTTTTCAGGATATGACAAATAGAAGAACTTATGCTACAATGAATCTGAGGGAGAATGAGGAACAAGAAACTGCTTCCAAAGCTCCTCAAGTTCCGGTCGATCCTTTGGCCGAGCAGGTGATAAATGCGGAGTTTAGGGAGGCTTTTCAAGTATTGGCCCAAGCTATGACGACCCAAGAAAATAGGGAGGTAGTAGTTCATGTGAACCCTAATATGAATTCGATGGTTGCAAGAGTGAGGGACTTCATAAGAATGAACCCTCCGGAGTTTCATGGTTCCAAAGTTGAGGAAGATCCTCAAGAGTTTATCGATGAGATCTATAAGGTGTTGATTATCATGGAAGTTACACCATTGGAAAAGGCGGAGTTGGCCGCTTATCAATTGAAAAGTGAGTCGCAAGTGTGGTATAACCAATGGAAAGAAGGGAGAACGGAAAATGCGGGTCCTCTTGATTGGGAGAAGTTTAAGGCTCCATTTCTTGATAGGTTCTTCCCCTTGAGATGAGGGAATCCAAGGTGCTAGAGTTCATTAACCTTCGACAAGGAATTTTAAGTGTGAGGCAGTATGCTCTAAAGTTCACTCAATTGTCTAAGTATTCTCCATCTATGGTTGCGGATTCAAGGGCTAAGATGAGTAAGTTTGTATCGGTTGTGTCCAAATTGGTGGTTAAATAATGTCGAACCGCTATGCTTATTCATGATACGGATATCTCTCATCTCATGGTGCATGCATAACAAATTGAGGAGGAGAAACTCAAGGAAAGGTCTAGGGAGGCAAAAAGGGCAAAGACCGGTGACGGTAATTTCTCTAACACAAGGTCCGATGGACAAGGTCGTCCAAGATTCTGACGAAGGTTCTCCGGTCAAGGTTCCTCCTATGCTCCTCCAAAGTTCAACCAAGACAGGGTGTTTAACCCTAAGCCTCAAGGAGGTAATGGTAATGCATCTTCATTGCCCATGTCTAATTGTACTAAGTGTGGGAGGAAGCACGATGGTAGGTGTCTAGCCGGCACGGATAGTTGTAATGGTTGTGGTAAAAGTGGTAAGAAAAAAATGATGGATTGACCAATGCTTACGGCTAAGGGAAGAGACGGCAAGCAAGCTACTCCTAGTGATTCGAGTTCCAAGGCTCCTAAGAAAAACCGTTTCTATGCTCTTCAAACAAGAGGTGAAAAAGAGAGTTCTTCAGACGTGGTCACCGGTATGTTAAAATTTTTCCAAATAGATGTATATGCTTTGCTTGATCCCATTGCTGCTTTTTCCTTTGTGAATCCATATGTGGCGATGAGATTTGATGTGCTCCCCAATTGTCACGACCTAAGGGTACCCCTAGGTGTAACACGGTGTGCTCAACCCCGAAGGGGTCTTATACAAGCCCTTAGCATATCATAAACATAAGTAATAGAAATGATGCAGAATTAAAACTTTTTACAATCGAAGTTTTCTCATAAAATCAAAATAGAAGTTTAGACATTGTCTCATTAACTATCTATTACAATCGAGAATCAATAAGTGATGTAATTCTCACAAGAAGAACTACGATCTAATTCGGAAATCAAAGACAGAAAGTAAAGATAAATACATTGACACAAGAAAAGGAAATCAAAAGCAACCAAAAGGTATATTAAACCTAAAGACCTCAATCGACTGATCCACAATCAAGCACCGAATCTCTTACGATGACCTCAAGGGAATCGATATCCCAAGCAACCAACATTTCTAACAAAAGGAAACAAAAGCTTAACCAAGCTCTCAACACTCAAACAAGAGTTTTCAGTTTTTAACATCAATAATAATCTAAGTCCAAAAAGGAAACTTAACCAGCTATTTATAGAGTTTAGGATAAAAGGCCCAAAAGTGACCCGAAAGACAAAAGGGCGAGCCAAGTCGGGCTCGCCTAGTCACTTGGCGATGTGCCGACCAGGTCGGCGTGCTTCTCTGCAATTATTTAGTCCCTAGCCACGTTCTGTAACATTAGGTGGACTAGGGCCATCGCCTAAGCCATTGGGCGATGCGCCAAGTGGACCCTGCACGCCGAAAGGGACTTCTTCAGCAATTTTCAAGGCATAAAAGTCCTTGCTTGTCGTCAACACCATCTCGAGCACCTCCATCTTCATGAATAGCCCTTGCATCCTCTGAAGGTCTTGAGCTTGGCTTCTAGTAAATGGCCTTGATGTAATCCGTTTTACATCATTCTCTCCTTCTTGAAAAGAATTTGTCCTCAAATTCGTCGGATCATCATCAGCCACAGTTGGAAAAGGTGACAGGTCGCATACATTGAAAGTGTTGTGCACTTGGTATTCCGGAGGAAGGGCAACCTTGTAGGCGTTGTCATTGAGTCGCTCCAACACTGGAAATGGTCCATAACCCCTCGGCATCAGCTTTGTCTTGCGATGGGTGGTAAATCGCTTCTTGAGAAAATGTACCCAGACCAAGTCACTAGGTTCAAACACGATCCTCTTACGGCCCTTGTTAGCCCTTTTGGCTACATCTTGGTTCTTCTTCTCTAAGTGCAGCCGCACCTTTTCATGAAGCTTTTTCATGGCTTCATCTCGCTTACTCCTAGCTAAGCTTAACACAACATCTTGAGAGAGAGGAGTGAGATCTAAAGGGGTTAGGGGGTTAAAACCATAAACAACTTCAAATGGAGACATACCAATAGTTCTATGAATAACACGATTATAAGCAAATTCAACTAAAGGCAAATGTTCCTCCCCACGAGGCTAACTTCCCATGCACTACGACACGAAGCATAGAACCCAAAGTCCTATTCACAACTTCAGTTTGGCCATCAGTTTGTGGGTGACAAGAAGTTGAGAACAATAACTTAGTACCTAGTTTACCCCACAATTCTTTCCAAAAGTGACTAAGGAACTTAGGATCTCTATCACTTACAATGGTTTGAGGAATTCCATGAAATTTAACAACATGCTCAACAAACAAAGATGCTACATTGGGAGCATCATCACATTTATGACATGGAATGAAATGATCCATCTTTGAAAATCGATCAACAACAACAAAGATGCTATCTCTACCTCTTTTGGCCCTTCGCAAACCCAAAACAAAGTCCATTGAAATATCAAGCCAAGGCCTTTGAGGGGTGGGAAGTGGAGTGTATAAACCTAGGGAAGAAGGCGCGACTTAGCACGTCGACATTCAACACATTGACCACAAATTCAAACAATATCTTTATGCATTTTAGGCCAATAAAATTGTTCCTCGAGAATTCCCATAGTTTTGTTAATACCAAAATGACCCATTAAACTCCCATCGTGTGCCTCCCTCACAAATAGTTCTCTCCAAGAGATCATAGGCACACAAAGTCTGTTTCCTTTGAATAAGAAACCATCAAACTTGGAATAGGGAGTAGAAGACATATCCCTCATCCATCTTTCCCTCTCCCATTCCTCACAATCTTTGAAGATTTGAGCAAACACGGGATCCTTGGGATACATTGCCTTCAAACATTCAAAGCCAATTAATTTAGAAGAAAAAGTATTTAACAAAACATGTTTTTTGGACAAGGCATCGGCCACCACATTTTCCTTTCCCTTTTTGTATTGGATTACATAAGGGAAAGTTTCAAGGAATTCAATCTATTTGGCGTGCCTCTTGTTCAACTTTCCTTGGGCCCGAATATGCTTTAGGGACTCATGGTCAGTCCTAAAGACAAATTCTTTGGGCCACAAGTAGTGTTGTCAATTACCCAAAGCCCTAATCAAGGAATACAACTCAAGATAATAAGTGGAATAATTCAAAGTAGCACCGTTTAACTTTTCACTAAAATAAGCAATGAGCTTTTGGTCTTGCATTAAGACAGCTCCAATGCCTACTTTACAAGCATCTCATTCCACTTCAAACGTTTTATCAAAATTAGGTAATTGCAATAAAGGAGCGGAACTAAGCATGGATTTTAAGGCCTCGAAAGCCTTGGTTTGTTCCTCTCCCCACTTAAAAGGTTTATCCTTTCGGATTACCTCTGTCAAGAGGGCTGCAATGGTACTAAAACCTTTGACAAATCACCTATAAAAACTGGCCAGCCCATGAAAGCTTCGAATATCACTTATGGATTTTGGAATTAGCCAATTCTTAAAAGAATCAATTTTAGACTCATCAACTTCAAGCCCTCTTGAACTCACAACAAAACCTAAGAAGGCAACTTCATCAACATAAAATGAACACTTATCAAGATTAGCATAAAGTTGTTCCTTCCTAAGTACATTAAACACACATTTCAAATGCTCAACATGATCATGCATGGTCTTGCAATAAATCAATATATCATCAAAATAGACAACCACAAACTTCCCTATTAAGGGTTTCATCACATGATTCATGAGACGCATAAAGGTATTAGGAGCATTAGTGAGACCAAATGGCATCACCAACCATTCATATAAACCAAACTTGGTCTTGAACGCAGTTTTTCATTCATCCCCAGGGTTCATCCAGATTTGATGATAACATCTCCTAAGATCAATCTTTGAAAACACACAAGAGCCATTCAATTCATCAAGCATATCATCTAACCTAGGAACAGGATGACGATACTTTACCGTAATTTTGTTGATGGCTCGGCAATCAACACACATACGCCATATCCCATCTTTCTTTGGAACCAATAGGACCGGCACGGCACATGAACTCATGCTCTCCTTCACATAGCCTTTGTTGAAGAGTTCATCAACTTGCCTTTGTAGCTCCTTAGTGTCCTCCGGATTGCTTCGATAAGCCAGCTTGTTTGGCAATTGTGATCCCGACACAAAATCAATTTGGTGCTCAATTCCCCGAAGAGGGGGCATTCCTCTTGGAAGCTCATTTGGGAATACATCCTTATATTCCTGCAAAACAAAGGAAATAGAATTGGAAAGAGAAAAATGAGATTGGTTAGTTTGTAGCACATGAACCCTATGTGTAATAAGGATCAAAGAACTTCCGGATTCAATTTCCTTCGTTATCTCCTTGTAATTAGTCAACAACACTTGGCCCTTTCCTTTCAACTTCCTTCTTTCCTCCTCTTCTTGACTCTCAGCCTCTACATGTTCCTCTTCACACTTCGTCTTTTCCTTTGACTTACTCATCCTTATATATATCATTGACTTGAGAGGGGATCTTAGGATGAAGAACATGCTTATGATCATTCAACACAAGTGAATACTTGTTTGTTCTCCCATCGTGTTTGGTTGAACGATCATGTTGCCAAGGCCTCCCGAGTAGCACATGACAAGCTTGCATTGGGACCACATCACATAGGACCTCATCTTGATATTTCCCAATCTTAAACTTGATCATCACTTGTCGATGCACCCTCAATTCTCCACACTCACTCAACCATTGAAGTTTGTAAGGTGTAGCATGCTTAGTAGTAGGAAGCTTTAAGGATTCCACTAATGCAGTACTAGCAACATTTGCACAACTCCCGCTATCAATGATTAAGGAACACACATTATCCTTAATGAAGCATTTGGAATGAAATAGATTTTCTCTTTGGCTCGGATCATCCAAGGACTTACTAATCATTGCTTGCCTCACCACATATAGAGGAGAGACACTCTCTCCTTCTTTGACACAAAGGTCTGGTTCCTCATCTTCCCCATCTTAGAACTCACCCTCTTTTGGGGGATCTTTTTCACATTCACCTGTTGGCTCTTCCTCAACACTGAGATATATCTCTCCTCCTTGCAGTAGAGCGATCAACCGATTGGGGCACTCACGCATTATATGACCTCATCCCCTACACTTGTGATATTGAATACCTTGGAACTTGGTTGGGTCAGTGATACCTTTTTCTCTAGGCGGGTACTTTGGAGTGTTTCCTTCGAAGGGCTTCTTCTCTTAAGGCTTTTTAACATCCGAACCCTTATTCCAACCCGACGATGTTTGAGCTCCTCCTTTGTTATTACTCCAAGAATTAGAAGATAAATTCTTATACTTAGACACTTTCTCCTCCTTGAATTCCAATTCAATCTCATGGGCTGCCTCAAAGACTTCATTCAAAGTAGCAAACCTATGAATGGTCATCTTTGAAGAAATGTCTTTGTTCAACCCCACTCTGAAGCAAATCACGGCATGCTCTTCAATCTCTCTATACTCCAGCTTCATGACTATGTTTTGGAACTCGTCATGATAGGCTTCAACACTTTTGCTTCCTCGCCCTGTTATACAATTTGGCAAGTAGTCCTTGGCGGTATCTTTCCGGCACATACTTGGCTCTTATCAACCTCTTCAACTCGGGCCATGGTGGAGGATGACCTTCTTGAACAACTAAGTCATATTTCTTCATGTACTCCCACCATGTGACATCATACCCCTCGAATTGCGCGATAGCATAGCAACTACTTTTGACCTCCGCCAACTCATTTATATTGAAGATCCGATCACATTGCGACTCCCATTCTAAGTACGCATCGGGATTGCATTCCCCTTTGAATGTTGGAAGAGTCATTTTGATAGAGTTTATGCCAACATCTCGGCCTCAATGGCCACCTTGGTCATTGTAGTGATAACCCATTTGATAGCGGTTACCATGTTCTTCTCTAGCGTCTTGACCAACTTCATGATTGACATCGGCTTCCCATCGATTTCCACCTTAAGGGTGGTTCCCATGTTGTCTCCTATCAAATGGCATTGGACCCAATCTACCTCTTGGCCCACCTTGCAATATTTGACCTCTTGGTCAATTCGTTGGTGACTCATTCCATGGTCCTTCTTCACTTTTCACCTTCATAACCTCCTTGATCTTCATCATTCCTCACCTCATTCACGGAATTTGGTTGTGGTGGTGGTCTTTGGTAGGGAATATTTTGGTTAAGTGGTGTTTGGTAAGGATGTCTTTGATTTTGTGGAGCTTCTTGACTAAACGGAAAATGGAACGGTCGATTGGAACTTTGGCTATTTGAACCCAATTGATTGAAAGTTGGGTGCAAAGCTTGGTTGAGGGTCCCCGGGGTGAGAGTAGGAGAATTAGTGTGATCATGCCCACTTGTAGAAGCACGAAAGGTAGCTTGTGGTGTGGAGTCATTGGAATTGACTCGACCTTCCACCGTACCAATTCTACCGTCCATCCGTGCTATATCACCTCTCACACTATTTAATGCTTCCAACAAAGTTACCAAACTAATTTCTCCGGTGGGTGCTTGAGTATCTCCTCCTGTCTCCATTGTACCTGACATTAAAACAACTCACAAAAACAAGTAGAAAACAACGTTAGCGTTAATAAATTGAACTCACAATCACTCGTGTTTACACACATTTGATTGCCTCTCAATTGACGCGGCTAATGTTGACAATGGTTATATTCCGTCGATCACAAGGTACCAATTTCAACTCTAGGTCAGAATGGATTCTTGTTTGAAGAAGAACGGACGACTCGATTAGACAAACGGACTGGAATCAAGAATTAACTACGAAATAAAATGAGAAAAGCACAAAAAGAAAAGGCACAAACAAAGAAGTGAATTCAATAACCAATGGTCAACAAGTAGAGTACTTATGAGTTGAAAATTAGTTTAGGATTCTTGACAACGAACTAGAATCAAAAGAAAAAGAAACTAAGAGAGCAGAACCTGAGATTAGGAGTAACTAGAGTTTCCGATCGCCGAATGACCTCTTTTCTTCGCCTAAGTTGAAGTTCAACTTGCCAACTTGACGATGGACTCGCCAAAATCGGCAAACGGACTAGGCAACTCGGTGATAGGGGTAGTAGTTCGGCAATGCGCCGATGGGACTCGGCGACCAAGGCTTGGTTCCGCCGAATGTTTGAGTAGCTCCCTCAAATGGGTGTCCAATTCGGCGGGCAACCTGCCCAAAGGGCGAGGCGCCGAATGGTTACGCGAGGCTCCGAATGGTTACGCGAGGCGCCGAATGGTTAGGTGAGGATCGTTTTAGCTCGCCCAATAGACCTCCTGCAGCTCCTTCAATGCTCTGAAAATTGAAATCTGGTGGTCCCCCCCCTCTTCGTTGGCCTTTTGTATTTACCCTTTTGGTAAATTCTCTTTTACAAATAGCCTTACTCTTTCTCTTTCTTCCCCTTTTGGATCAAACCCCTTCTTTTCAAATGTTCTTCCCTATGAAGCTTTGAATACTCTCTAAAACTTCAAGAATAAGATAAAGACCCAAAATAAAACCCCAAAGATTTTTAGCTCGGAATTTCACGAAATTTGAGATACAAACTCTCTTAGATATAGGGAACAATCCCCAATACTTTTTAGCCTTCAATCCCAAACCAAATCCTTCAAATTTTAAAACCCAGTTTGTCTTCTTCAAGCTTCTTCAATGGTGGATTCTTCAACAAGCCTCCAAATTCCTTCCAATCTCAGCCTAAGACTCAAATAGGGTTGGAGAACACTATTCCAACCTTAGAAACTCAAACAAGACTCAAATCTAAGAAACCCATTTCAGCAAATTCACAAAAATGAAAATAGACAGATTTTTTTTTTGTAACAAAACCCCAAGACTAGATTCGTAGGAACGAAGCTAGACTCGGCTCTGATACCAAATGATGTAATTCTCACAAGAAAAACTACGATCTAATGCGGAAATAAAAGATGGAAAGTAAAGATAAATAGATTGACACAAGAAAATAAAATCAAAAGCAACCTAAAGGTATATTAAACCTAAAGACCTCAATCGATTGATCCAGAATCAAGCACCGAATCTCTTACGATGACCTCAAGGGAATTGATATCCCAAGCAACCAACGTTTCTAACAAAAGGCAACAAAAGCTTAACCAAGCTATCAACACTCAAACATGAGTTTTCAGTTTTTAACATCAATAATAATCTAAGTCTAAAAAGGAAACCGAACCAGCTATTTATAGAGTTTAGGATAAAAACCCCAAAAGTCACCTGAAAGACAATAGGGCGAGCCAAGTCAGGCTCGCCTAGTCACTTGGCGATGCGCAGACTAGGTCGGCATGCTTCTCTGAAATTTTTCAGTCCCTAGCCATGTTCTATAACATTAGGCGGACTGGGGCCATCGCCTAAGCCATTGGGCGATGCACCAAGTGGACCCTGTACGCCGAAAGGGACTTCTTCAGCAATTTTCAAGGCATAAAAGTCCTTGCTTGTCGTCAACACCATCTCGAGCACCTCCATCTTCATGAATAACCCTTGCTCCTCTGAAGGTCTTGAGCTTGGCTTCAAGTAAATGGCCTTGATGTAATCTATTTTACATCAATAAGGGTCACACCACTTTACAACATAGTCTCAACAGAGAAAGAAATGAAAAAATTAGAAATGAACAACTTTTTTCCTCATACCATGAGGACTCACCGAAAGCATGGAGAATACTCAATGCAAGATTTTACTCAGGAATGAAGCACACCTCAACAACCAGGACCCTACACTTATAGAAAAATGTAGAAAATATGGGTTAGCACAAAAATTGTACAAAGTATGGAAGCCATGCAATAAAACTCCTTACAACATGCAAAAGGGGACAATTTAGTTTAAACCATGCTCTTTGTCGACTTTAAGAATCATAATGAACAATAGTGTAAATACATAAGTCAACCATTTCATAAGAAACTCTAAGACATACTTGTGCAATGCATCGACAAGATCCCATAATCATGTCTAATACTAAGTATCACTTTTAGTCCACCATACTCATTCATATCATACCTTGAACTCAACCATAGTCAATACTCATAGACAAGGAAACACTCATGTTTATAACTTGTAGCAAGTAAAGTCACTCTTAGCAACAATCCATATCATTCATGCATTATTCATATATCTTCATAGAATAAGGAAACTACATCATAACCCCTTTCAAATCCTACTTGTGCAATATATAAGTGAAGTCCCATACCCCCTACTCACACTAAGTAAAGCTCATTGAGAAGTCATAAGTATAGTTCATGTTCATGTTCATGTCATAGTTTATATTTTTGTCATGTAGGGAAATATAGCCTTAACCGACATAGATCATGTGAGCTACATAGAATCCAGTGGCATGCCCCCACACCAAAAAGAGGTGTCCTACTTACCTAAGATAGAACTAGTTTGTTAGCCTAGGTGGATCCACTAGCTAAAGACCTATGTGGGCACATAGTTACGGGATAAGGAGATTGCTACGAGAAACTAGGACTAACTGAGGTAAAAGGTTTCCATCTCATGAGATAACTATTTTGTGAACCCAGACTAACTGGCGTAAAAGGAACCCATTGGGAAGCCGGACTAACTGGCGTAAAAGCTTCCATCTCATATTCATATCCACTCGGTTCTAAGCATAATTCCCTTTAATAGTCATGTTAAGATTTACTTAAGGTCAAGTTCATGAAAGAATGCCTAGCACTAAAACCAACATGGTATCATGATAACTCATAGATTCATTAAGTGAGAATGGCCTTTCAACCTTAGAATCATAAATAGGTGAGTAAACCTTTCACATCATGTTCATAGTGTGTTCATGAGAATAGCCTTTCAATCAACACAACATCATTACCATAATCATAGACATTTCATGCATAGTCATGTGTAAGGGTATGGGGAGAATAATCTTTCAACAATACCACAATTACACCATAGTCATAGGATTTTCACTTTCTAAGTGAATCATAAATTCAAACACAATTCTTATCAACATGTACAAACCCTCATAATTTGCCCTTCAAGGACCATGAATAACAATCAACCCAACCATCTAGAATTACTACATTCGATAAGGAGATTACCATGATTCAATAGGCTTAATCAATATATACACATAATCAATTAACATACTTCCATTATCAATCAACCCACATCATGAAATCACAATTTAGTAATATGGGGGATTCATGGGTTCATGGGAGATTTCTTCATAAATCAACAATAAATGATCAATTAAATCATAATCCATCATAAATAAACCATTGAAAATGTTTTGAAAGAGAACCCATGACTTAGATTGAAACCCTAGCTTGTGGGGGAAATTGGAAGCTTTGAAATCAAGTTTTGAAGGGACTCTATGGGTGAGAGCTACCCATAGATGAAAAGCCACCATACCTTGATTAAGAATCTTCAAAGAATTATAGGAAGATGCCTTGAATTCTCAAAACCCTAGCTCCAATTCTTCTTCTTGTTGGAGTTTTAGAGAGAGAAATATTATGAGGAAGATGAACTCTTGGGTTTTCTTTTTGATTTTATAAAAGTGACTTAATTGGGGGAAATTTGAGTCTAAAAAGCTTATATACTTACTAGAAAAAGAATAAAATAATGTGGGTTCAATTTTGGAAGAATAACTAAAGATCCTAAGACTTAAATTTAAAAGCAGCCTTTTAGCACGCTTTAGCTCGCCCAATAGCACTACTTGGCTTGCCAAGGGCACTAGGCGACACACCTAATGGACCCTTGGCTCGCCTAAATTTACAGAATGCTCCATAATGGAGCCATTCACTTGGGAGATAAGGAGGGCCTTTGGGCGATGCGCCAAGTGGGTTGGCGAGCCCCGACCTAGCTAGCCTAATATTCCCGTAGTTAGGCCAAGGGGAGGCTGCCCACTATGTGAGGGAGGTCCATTCGGCTAATCGCCAATGGACTTGGGCGATGTTGCTGCCCGATTGCCAAGTGGTCCAAGGGGAAAATTGTCTTCCTTCATTTTTCTTAGGTAGTTTAGGCCATTGCCCTCATTCTAGACTCTTACCCCTTTCATTTTAGGTCTAGTTAAGTCTACACATTTCCGGAGTGTTACATTATCTCCCCCTTGGGAACATTCATCCTCGAAGGGCAATCTAGACACCCTACGGAAACAAGACTCAAGACTAGCAGCTCATCATGAATGCAATATCAAAAATAATGCCAAATGCAAAGGAGGAAACATCAACTCCGTCTCAAATCATAAACAATGCAACACAAGGAAGTAGGAGCTACATCCACAACCCATTATGAACAAAACTCATCATTTCGCATAATTATAGGAGGAACTACCTTCTCCAACTAGAAGCAAGCTCAACAAAACATTATGGAGTCAACATGCCATTTCATCAAAAGCATGTTCATCAAATCATCTCATGAAGTCAATTATGCAATCATCATAAATGCATGACAACATGAGGAATATATAAATTATGTAAACTCATTTCATACTAAAATATGAATTCTCACAAGAACATGCATATCATAAGGAAATCATAAAGAACACATATAACACGCATGACTACAAAAACACCAAACTGAAGAAAAGCTACTTAATTCAAGCTTGGATAGGAGTTGAAGGAAAAAGATGAGCATAGCGGGACTTCATATTGGCCTCTGCCTCTCATGTAGCTCCCTCAACTAAATGATTCCTCCATAACACCTTTACGGAAGCTATTTCCTTATTTCTCAACCTTTTGACTTGCCGGTCTAAGATCTCTACCGGAATCTCTTCATAGGAAAGACTCTCATCAACTCCCAAACCCTCTAAAGGAATGATGGATACTGGATCACCAATATACTTCTTCAGCATAGAAACATGAAATATCGGGTGAACCGGAGCCAATTCATTTGGCAAGTCTAACTCATACGCAACCTTCCCAACACGTTTCAAGATTTGATATGGGCCTACATACCGGGGACTAAGTTTCCCTTTCTTGCCAAACCTCATCACATCCTTCATAGGTGAGATTTTTAAATAGACCCAATCATTAACTTCAAACTCTAGATCCCTTCTTCTAACATCGGCATAAGACTTTTGCCGACTTTGGGCCGTCCTGAACCTCTCTCTAATGAGTCGGACTTTCTCAATGGCCTCATAAACAAGTACAAGACCAATTAGAGCAATTTCACCAACTTCAAACCAACCAACCGGAGATCTACACCTCCTACCATACAATGCTTCAAAAGGAGCCATGGCAATACTTGAGTGGTAAATATTATTGTAGGAAAACTCTAGCAACGGTAGATGGTCGTCCCACTTACCTTTGAAATCTATAATACATGCCCTCAACATATCCTCTAAGTTTTGGATGGTGCGCTCCGCTTGACCATCCGTTTGAGGGTGGAAGGTCGTGCTAAGCTTGACCTTAGTACAAAGCCCTTTTTGGAATGCCTTCAAAAAGTGTGAAGTAAATTGGGTACACCAATCCGAAATAATAGATAAAGGAACCCCATGCAACTTCATTATCTCCTTGATGTACACTTTGACATAGTCCTCCGCTAAAAAGGAAACCTTAACGGGAATAAAGTGGGCAGATTTTTTCAATCTATCCATAATGACCCAAATAGAATCATGTTGTCTTCGAGTACGAGGCAAACCCACAACAAAGTCTATATTCACATCCTCCCACTTCCAAGTGGAAATATCTATATCTTGAGACAAGCTTCCTGGCCTTTGATGTTCGGCCTTAACTTGTTGAAAATTCGGGCATTTGGCTACAAAACCCGCTGTATCCTTCTTCATACCATTCAACCAATAGACTTCCCTTAGATCAGGGTACATCTTGGTGGGTCCCGGATAAATAGAATACCGCGAACCATGAGCTTCTTCTAGAATTTTCTCTCTCAAGTCATCAACATCCGAGACACATAACCGACCTTGGTACCTCAGCACCCCATCTCCCTCTTGGGATAAATCCTCAACGGACTTGTTGAGTACCGATTCTTTCAACTCAACTAATACCGAATCAAGGTCTTTCTTGGACTTCACATTCATTACAAAGGATGATTCGGAACTATTATGGACCGTGACACCACCCTTAGTGGAATCCACTAGTTGGACACCTAATCGGGCCAACCTATGCACATCACAAACAAACTCCTTCTTCCCATCCTCTACATGGGCCACACTACCCTCAGACAATCGACTAAGTGTATCTGCAACTACATTAGCCTTGTCGGGGTAGTAAAGGACACTCACGTCATAATCCTTCAAAAGTTCTAGCCACCTTCTTTGTCGGAGATTCAAGTCTTTTTGGCTAAACACTCATATTGAAGACTCGTGTGATCAGTGAACACATCAACATGCACTCCATATAGATAATGCCTCCATATTTTCAAGGCAAATACCACCGCTGCTAATTCAAGATCGTGGGTTGGATAATTCTTGTCATGGACCTTGAGTTGCATTGAAGCATAGGCAATCAGTACTTTACCATGTTGCATAAGGACACATCCCAAACCCACTCGAGAGGCGTCACAATACACAACAAAGTCATCGGTACCCTCCGATAAAGTCAACACCGAAGCGGAAGTAAGTCTATCTTTCAACTCTTGGAAGATTTTCTCACAAGCCTCCGACCACACAAACTTAGTTTTCTTTTGAGTCAAAGTCGTCAACGGAGAAGCAATGGAGGAAAAACCCTCAACGTTTCCTATAATAACCGGCCAAACCTAAAAAGCTTCTAATATCGGTAGGAGTTAGAGGTCTAGGCAAACCTGTGACCGTATCCATCTTCTTACGATCCACCTCAATACCCTTGCTTGACACAATATGACCAAGGAAGGCTACGGACCTTAGTCAAAACTCACATTTACTAAACTTCGCATA
Organism: Solanum bukasovii; assembly: GCA_029582585.1. NCBI lineage: Eukaryota > Viridiplantae > Streptophyta > Magnoliopsida > Solanales > Solanaceae > Solanum > Solanum bukasovii. The sequence goes on from JAJOOI010002361.1 coordinate 17,647, forward strand.
TAATTTGTGGTCCTTAAGTACTTGCAATACAATCCTCAAATGGTTAATGTGCTAATTTTCACTCCTTGAATAGATCAAAATGTTATCAAAAAACACAATCACAAACATATCAAGATAGTGCCTAAACAGTGTATTCATTAGGTCCATAAATTTCGTCGGGGCATTCGTCAACCCAAATGACATAACCACAAATTCATAGTGACCGTGCCGGGTCCTAAAGGCCATCTTAGGAATGTCAACCGCTCTTACCCTTAGTTAATGGTAACCCGAACGACAATCTATTTTGAAGAAATAGTTAGCCCCTTGAAGTTGACCAAACAAGTCGTCAATCCTTGGAAGGGGATACTTATTCTTTATGGTCACTTTGTTTAATTGACGATAGTCGATACACATTCTAAGAGACCCATCCTTCTTTCTAACAAACAATACCGGAGCACCCCAAGAAGAGATACTCGGTTGAATAAAACCTTTGTCTAGCAAATCCCTTAGTTGCTTCTTCAACTCTTTCAACTCGGCCGAAGCCATTCTATAAGGAGGAATGGAGATAGGTTGCATATCTGGTAAAAGATCAATGTCAAAGTCTATTTCTCACTTGGGAGGAATACCGGGTAAAGCATACGGAAAAACTTTCGGAAACTCATTCACTACCGGACCGACTCTAGAGAAGGGGTTTCGGACTCAACATGCATAACCCTAACAATATGGTAAATACACCCTTTGGAGATCATTTTCCTAGCTTTGAAACAAGAGACAAATTGACCTCTAGGGATAGAGTTTCCCCCCTTCCACTCTAGAGTAGGCTCATTTTAGAATTGAAACTTTATTACCCGAGTCCTACAATCAACAAAGGCATAACATGCATGCAATCAATCCATACCAAAAATCACATCAAAATTTAACATGTCTAACTCCACCAAATCTACCAAGGTAACTTTATGGGACAAAGAAATAGGACAACTCCTATAGACTCTTTTTGCTACTACCGAGTCACCAACTGAGGTAGAAACTGAAAAAGGCTCTATTAACACATCGGGGAGTATTTCAAATTTCATGGCCACAAAATGTGTCACAAAGGACAAAGTGGCACCGGGATCTAACGATGCATATATATCAATAGAAAAGACTTGTAACATATCGGTCACTACATTCGGGGAGTTCTATTGGTCACCTCGGGATTGAAGAGCATAGAAGCAGTTTTTCTTAGGAGCATCGGAATTTGAACCGCTAGGAGGGACTTGCTTGCCCTCTCTTCCTTGAGCCTTTAGAATGGTAAAATCCCTCATCATATGACCTCTCTTCCAAAAAGTATAGCAACCATCTATGTCAACTAGGCACTTACCATCATATTTTTTGCCGCACATGGAACAAGTAGGCCTCACCATAGAAGATCCACCATTATTACCTCCTTGAGGCTTAGGATTAGACACCCTATCTTTGTTGACCTTTGGAGCACTAGAGGAGCCTTTGTTGGAGAACATCTTCTATAACCTTGGTCTACCTTGAATCTCGAATTTACCCTTGGAAGAATTCCCATCATCGGACCTTTCCCTCTTCACCTCTTTATTCTTTTTCCTAAGCCTTGACTCCTCAACTTGTTGAGCATACACCATTAGACGTGAGATATCCATATTATCATGGAGTATTAATGCTGCACGACATTCTTCTTCAATTGAATCGGACACACCCGTCACAAATCGACTCATCTCATCCCTCGGATTTGACACCAAAGACGGAGCATACTTGGACAACTTAGTGAATTTTAGGGAATATTCTTGAACACTCATACCTCCTTGACGAAAGTTGATAAATTCCTCCACCTTTGCTTCCCTCTTCTCTCGGGGAAATAACCTATCAAAGAATGCTTTCTTGAACACCTCTCAATCAATGGGACCCATTTCTACCGGCCTATTGCTCTTCCATTGAGTATACCACACTTGGGCCACATCCTTCAATTGATAAGCGGCTAGCTCCGCTTTCTCTATAGAAGTCACCCCCATAGCATCAATTATCTTGTAGACCTCTTCCACAAACTCTTGAGGATCTTCACCCACTTTGGAACCAAAGAACATAGGAAGGTTCATTCTTCTGAAGTCTCTCAACCTTGAAGCCACAGTGTTCACATTAGGGTTCACGTGGTTCTAGTATCCCTATTGACTTGGGCCGTCATGGCTTGAGTCAATATTTGGAGAGCCGACCTTATTTCCACATTTGTCATAGCCCCCGCATCAATAGAAGCTTGATGAACTTAAGGCTCTTGGGGACCTTGGAGAGGAACTCCCTCATTCACATTCTCCTCTTCCATCCTTCCTTTGTTCACCCTTCTTGTATTCATATCCTATAGATACAAGAGAAGGGTTAGGAAAAGGACTTCATAGAGTTAAAACTCTAAGGCACGACAAAAGAATAATGAAAGAAGTATAATTTCCTAAACATCTTATAGCCTCTCATTAATAAATGTGGTGCGCTTCACACTCATGAACAAGACTCTACTACACGTGGTTTAAGAGACATCATCCTAGAATTATTTTAAACCGTGTACTCTAATTACCAAGTTTGTCACGACCTAGGGGTACCCCTAAGTGTAACACGGCATACTCGACCCCGAAAGAGTCTTATACAAGCCAATAGCATATCATAAACATAAGTATTAGAAATTATGCGAAATTAAAACCTTTTACAATCAAAGTCTTCTCATAAAATCAAAATAGAAGTCTAGACATTGTCTCATTAAGCATCTAATACATTCGAGAATCAATAAGGGTCACACCCCTTTACAACATAGTCTCAAAAGAGAAAGAAATTAGAAATGAACAACCCTTGTCCTCGAACCATGAGGACTCACCAAAAGCGTGGAGAATAGTCAATCCAAGCTTTTACTCAAGATAAAAGCACACCTCCACAACCAGGCCCTAGACTTATAGAAAAATGTAGAAAATATGGGTTAATACAAAAATTGTATGAAGTATAAAAGCCATGCACTAAAAGCCTTAAAACATCCAAAAAAGGACAAATTAGTTTAAACCATGCTCTTTGTCGACTTTAAGAATCATAATCCACAATAGTGTAAACACATAAGTCAACCATTTCATAAGCAACCCTAAGCCATACTTATGCAATGCATAGACAAGATCCCATAATCGTATTAATACTAAGTATCACTTTTAGGCCACCATACTCATGCATATGATACCTTGAACTCAACCATAGTCAATACTCATAGACAAGGAAACATTCATGTTCATAGCTTGTATCAAGTAAAGTCACTCTTAGCAACAATCTATAAAATACATGCATAATTCATATATCTTCATAGCATAAGGAAACTACACCATAACCCCTTTCAAAGCCAACTTGTGCAATGTATAAGTGAAGTCTCATACCCCCACACACACTAAGTAAAGCTCATTGAGAAGTCATGAGTATAGTTCATGTTCCTGTTCATGTCATAGTTTATATTCTTGTCATGTAAGGAAACACATCATTTACTGATATAAACCATGTGAGCTACATGGAATTCGGTGTCATGCCCCCACATCGAAAAGTGGTGTCCTACTTGCCTAAGGTAGAACTACTTTGTTAGCCTAGGTGGATCCATTAGCTAAATACCTATGTGGGAACATAGTAATAGGAAAAGGAGATTGCTACTAGAAACCTAGACTAACTGAGGTAAAAGGTTTCAATCTCATCAGATAACTATTTTGGGGACCCGAACTAACTCGCGTAAAAGGAACCCATTGGGAAGCCAGACTAACTAGCATAAAAGCTTCCATCTCATAGTCATATCCACTTGGTGCTAAGCATAATTCCTTTTAATAGTCATGTTAAGTCTTTACTTAAGTTCATGTTCATGAAAGAATGCCCTAGCACTCAAACCAACATGGTATCATGATAGCTCATTGATTCAGTAGGTGATAATGGCCTTTCAACCTTAGAATAATTAATATGTGAGTAAAACTTTCACATCATGTTCATAGTGTGTTCATGAAAATAGCCCTTCAATTAACACAACAACATTACCATAATCATAGACATTTTATGCATAGTCATGTGTAAGTGTATAGGGAGAATGATCTTTTAACAATACCACAATTACACCATAGTCATAGGTTGTTCACTTTCTAAGTGAATCATAAGTTCATACACAATTCTTATCAACATGTACAAACCCTCATAATTTTCCCTTCAAGGACCATGAATCACAATCAACCCAACCATCTAGAATTACTACATTAGATAAGGAGATTACCATGATTCAATAGGATTAATCAATATATAGATATAATCAATTAACATGCTTCCGTAATCAATCAACCCACATCATGAAATCACAATTTAGTAATATGGGGGATTCATGGGTTCGTGGGGGGATTTCATCATATATCAACAATAAATCATCAATTCAATCATAATCCTTCATAAATAAACCATTGAAAACGTTACCCATGACTTAGATTGAAACACTAGATTTTGGGGGAAATTGGAAGCTTTGAAATCAAGTTTTAAAGGGACTCTAAGGGTGAGAGATACCCATAGATGAAAAGCCACCATACCTTGATTAAGAATCTTCAAAGAATTTGAGGAATATGCCTTGAATTCTCAAAACCCTAACTCCAATTCTTCTTCTTCTTCTTGGAGTTTTAGAGAGAGAAATATTGTGAGGAAGATGAACTCTTGGGTTGTCTTTTTTATTCTATAAAATTGACTTAATTGGGGGAAATTTGAGTCTAAAAATCTTATATACTTACTAGGAAAAGAGTAAAATAATGTGGATTCAATCTTGGAAGAATAACTAAAGACCCTAAGACTTAAATTTAAAAGCAGCCTTCTACCATGGTTTAGCTCGCCCAATAGCACTACTTGGATCGCCAAGGGAACTAGGCGACACACCTAATGGACCCTTGGCTCCCAAAATTTCCAGAATGCTCCATAATGAAGTCATTCACTTGGGCGATACGAAGGGCCTTTGGGCGATGCGCCAAGTGGGTTGGCGAGCCCCGACCTAGCTCGCATAATATTCTAGTATCTAGGCCAAGGGGAAGCTGCCCAGTAGGCGAGGGAGGTCCATTTGGCTAATCCCCAATAGACTTGGGCGATGTTGCTGCCCCATCGCCAAGTGGTCCAAGGGGAAACTTGTTTTCCTTCATTTTTCTTAGGTAGTTTAGGCCCTTGCCCTCTCTCTAGACTCTTACCCCTTTCATTTTAGCTCTATTTAAGTCTACACATTTTGCGTAGTGTTACACCGAATTGTTGTTAGAACCTTTTTATGTCTCTACCCCGGTTGGTGATTCTATTGTGGCTAAGAGGGTTTATAGAAAGTGTCCCATAGAGTTACTCTTATTAACTTGGTAGAGCTTGATATGTTAGAATTTGATGTTATCTTAGGTATGTATTGGATGCACTCTTGTTATGCTTTTTCTGATTGTAGAACTCGTGTAGTAAATTTCAGTTCCCGCATGATCCTATCCTAGAGTGGAAGGGGGGAAATTCTATGACTAAGGGTTGAGTTTTTACTTATCTTAAATCTAGAAAGATGATTTAAAATGGTTGATTTTACCATCTAGTTAGGGTGAGGGATGTAGATTTTGAAACCCCTTCTCTTAAGTCGGTCCCCATTGTAAATGAGTTTCTGGAAGTGTTCCTCGATGATTTACCCGGTATTCCTCCCGTGCGGGAAATAGACTTTAGTATTGACTTTCTCCTAGATACGCAACCTATTTCTATTCCTCCTTATAGAATGGTCCTGACTGAGTTAAACAGTTGAAAGAACAAGTCACAGATTTGTTGGATAACGGTTTCATCCGACCGAGTATCTCTCCATGGGGTGCTCCAGTTTTGTTTGTTAGAAATAAATATGGGTCTCTTCATATATGTATTGACTATCATCAGTTGAATAAGGTGACCATTAAGAATAAGTATCCTCTCCCAAGGATAGATAATTTATTTGACCAACTTCAAGGGGCTAGTTATTTCTCTAAGATTGATCTCTGATCGGGTTATCACCAATTGAGGGTGAAGGATGATAACATTCCGAAGATGGATTTTCGAACTAGGTATGGTCACTATGAGTTTCTAGTCATGTCTTTTGGGATGACTAACTCTCCGGCGACATTTATGGACTTGATGAATAGAGTGCTTAGACAATATCTTGACATTTTTGTGATTGTTTTTATCGATGATATTTTGATCTATTAAAGGAGTGAGAATGAGAATGTTGACCATTTGAGAATTGTGTTGCAAGTTCTTAAGGACCAACAACTTTTTGCAAAGTTTGGCAAGTGTGAATTTTGATTAAGGTCTGTAGCTTTCCTTGGTCATATTGTTTCGAGTGAAGGTATTGAGGTGGATCCTAAGAAGATGGATGCGGTCAAAAGTTGGCCTAGACCTCTAACTCCCTCAGTTATTAGAAGTTTCTTGGGTTTGGCCGGTTACTATAGAAGGTTTGTTGATGGTTTCTCTTCAATTGTCTCTCCTTTGATGGTTTTGACTCAAAAGAAGGCTAAGTTTGTGTGGTTCGAGGCATGTGAGAAGAGTTTCCAAGAGTTGAAAGATAGACTAACTTCTGCTCCAGTGTTGACCTTACCGTAAGGAACGGATGGTTTTGTGGTTTATTGTGATGCCTCGAGAATTGGGCTAGGGTGTGTGCTAATGCAAAATGGGAAACTTATTGTCTATGCCTCAAGGCAACTTAAATTCCATGAGAAGAATTTTTTACTCACGACCTTGAGTTAGCGGCGCTCGTAAATGCCTTAAAGATTTGGAGACACTATTTGTATGGAGCATGTTGATGTGTTTACCAATCACAAGATATTGCAATAGGTGTTTAATCAAAAGGATTTGAATCTTCACCAAAGAGGGTGGCTTGAGTTATTGAAAGATTATGACATGAGTGTTCTTTTTCACCCCAGTAAAGCTAATGTGGTAGCGGATGCTCTTAGTCAGTTATTTATGGGTAGTGTTGCTCATATAGAAGAGGAAAGGAAAGAGTTGGTTCGAGATGTTTATAGATTGGCCCGTTTAGGTGTTTAACTAGTGGACTCCACCAAAGGTGGTGTTATGGTTCACAATGGTTCTGAATCATCTTTTATAATGGATGTGAAAGCCAAGCAAGGTCTTGATCCAATTTTGGTAGAATTGAAAGAGGCAGTGCTTAAGAAATCCGTTGAGGCTTTTTCCTAAGGGGGAGATGGGGTACTTAGATACCAAGGTCGTTTGTGTGTTCTGAATGTTGATGACTTGAGGGAATAGATCTTGATGGACACCCATAGTTCGCGATATTCTATTCACCCGAGAGCCACCAAAATGTGTCGTGACTTGCGGGAGATCTATTGGTGGAATGGGATGAAGAAAGATATTGCGGGATTTGTGGCTAAGTGTCCTAATTGTCAACAAGTGAAAGTTGAGCATCAAAGACCGGGAAGTTTGTCTCAAGATATTAGCATTCCTACTTGGAAATGGGAAGACTTGAATATGGACTTTATAGTTGGTTTGCCTCTCACTCGGTCACAACATGACTCTATTTGGGTTATAGTAGATTGGATGACGAAATCGGCTCATTTCCTTCCCGTCAAGGTTTCTTATTCGGCGAAGGACTATGTCAAGATGTACTTGAGAAAAATGGTAAAGTTGCATGGAGTGCCTTTGTCCATTATTTCTGATCGTGGTACCCAATTCACTTCTCAGTTTTGGAAGTCATTCCAAAAGGGGCTTGGCACTAAGGTTAAGCTTAGCATGGCTTTTCATCCCCAAACCGATGGGCAAGTGGATCGTACTATCCAAAAATTGGAAGATATGTTAAGGGCTTGTGTGATTGACTTTAAGGGTAATTGGGATGACCATTTGCTATTGATTGAGTTTGCCTACAATAATAGCTATCACTCGAGTATCGATATGGCTCCATTTGATGCCTTTTATGGTAGGAGGTGTAGATCTCTCATTGGTTTGGTTTGAGATAGGTGAAGTTTCCCTAATGGGTACCAAATTGGTTCATGAGGCCATTGAGAAAGTTCGACTCATTAGAGACAGGTTTAGAACGGCTCAAAGTCGACAAAAGTCTTATACCGATGTGAGGAGAAGGGATCTAGAATTTGAGGTTAACGATTGGGTATATTTGAAAATCTCACCCATGAAGGGTGTGATGAGGTTTGGTAAGAAGGGAAAACTCAGTCCCCGGTATGCAGGAACATACAAAATTTTGAGACGTGTTGGTAAGGTTGCCTATGAGTTAGAGTTGCCAAGTGAGTTGGCATCGGTGCATTTGGTTTTCCATGTATCTATGTGTAAGAAGTGTGTTGGAGATCCGACATCCATAGTGTCCCTAGAAGGGTTTGGAATTGATAAAAGTCTTTCTTATGAGGAAGTTCCAGTAGAGGGGGCTTTTGCCTGCAAATCAAGAAATTAAGAAACAAGAAAATAACTTTCATGAAGGTTTTATCAAGGGCTTTGGAGGCCAAGGCCGATATGATGTCCCGATATCCTTATCTTTTTCCTTCTACCCTTATTCTAGCTTGAGGTAATGAGTTCCTCTTGAGTTGTACTTGTTTTGGGAGTCATGTCTTTTTATGTGTTTTCCATGATTTCCTTATGATTATGCATGTTCATGAAAACTTGTGTTTAGAAAGAAAATGAGTTTATATGATTGATTTTCCTCATGTTGTTGTGCATTGAGTATGAGTTGTCTATTGATTTCATGAGATGAATTGATGAACATGCTTTAGATATACTTTTTGAGAGTGAAATCTCATATGAGCTCCATGAGATTGTGTTGAGCATGCTTTTAGCTTGGAGAAGGCAGTTCCTCCTTAAACATGAGAAATGTTGAAATTTCATACATAATGGATTGCTAGCTACTTCCTTCTATTGCATTGCATATGTTTCATTTGCAGTTGATGTTTCCTCCTTGATTACTTGCATTTGATGAGTTACATGCATTATGGGCTACTAGTATTGAGTCTTTACTTCCATATGGTGTCTAGAAACGTCATTCAAGGATGAATGTTCCCAAGGGGGATATAATGTAACACCTCAGAAATCTAGTAGACTAAACTAGGCCTAAGTGAGAGGACTAGGGTCAAGGAAGAGGGGCCAAGGGTGAAGGCTAGGGCAGCCTACTTTTTCCTTGACACTGCCCCACCTTTCACGACCACCATCACGGCCAGTGTTGAGGACCACGGCCCGTTGTGTGTGTCACGACCTAGGGGTACACCCTAGATGTAACATGGCATACTAGACCCCGAAAGGCCTAACACAAGACACTTAGTATCTCATAACATAAGTACATAGAAATGATGTGGAAATTTAAAAACATTTTCCATAACAATCGAAGTCTCATAAAAGCAAGCGGAAGTCTTACTACACTTTGTCTCAAACCATCTACACTCAATTTGAATAAAACTCTTTGGGACGCAACCCATACAATAGTCTTAATACATAAAGAAAAGACATAAAGGAAATGGTGGCTTTATCCTTGATGCTATGAGGACTCACCAATCTTCAACTCCTTGCACTTCTAGAACCCTATCTTCAATAATGGAACTCAAAGTCGCCAAACCATACATTTGATAATAATGTAAGCAAGAGTATGCATTAGTACAAAATGTACTAAATATTTTAGCTAGCATGACATCAAAAGAGCATAATAAAAGGGTCAACATAAAACAAAAGTCATTATCATAAGAGACAATAACATAATCATAAGCATAATCTCCAACATAGACATAATGTGAGCATAAGTCATCATAAGGCATAATCCAATAACATAGAAGATACCACCTATTTATAAGCATAGTCCATCCTTAGTCCCTCATACATACGAGAAACTTCATAAGTAACCTTCAAGTTATACTTGTGCAATGCATAGATGAGATCCCATAATCCCACATAGGCTAAGTACCACTTTTAGGTCGTCATACCTCTTTATCATCTTTTGACTTCATTATTATCTTACTTCTCATAGACAAGGGAATCTCTAACCTTTAGTCAAACATAACATGGAAGGCAACTATAGTAACAATCCATCAAAACCTACATCATATAAGAGAAACACTTCTTAGGTAACCACAAGTCATACTTGTGAATTGCACGGATAAGACCCCATAATCCTACCCACACTAAGTACTCCTTTAGGTCATCATACTTATTATTTAGGGACTAATCCCTATCTTTATACTTTATAACACTATGAGGTACTTCTCAAGCACATCTTAGTTCATTACTAGGTTGAACCCTATGAGATACTCCTTGAGCATGTCTAAGTTCATTATTGCTTTTGAACAGTTGGAGATACCTTTTCAAGTATGTCTTAGTTCATTTTACTCTTGGAACACTATGAGATGCCTCTCTAAGTATGTCTTAGTTCCTCTTGAACACTATGAGATACTTTTTTAAACATGTCTTAGTTCCATGGATATGGAGATTGCTACTAGAAACCCTAACTCCACTAGGTGAAGGCATCCATCTCATGAGACCTAACTTTGGGAAAACCTGGACTCTACTATGTGAGAGTTCCCCCTTTATCTTGGATAGTCCTCGCATCAACTAGGTGTGGTTCTCCTCTCAACTTGGAGCCCAGTCCCTACCTTGTTTGACACTCTCTCTCATCGTCAATATCCATTTGGGGCCAAGCATACACCCCTTAGATTCATTATTAAGCCTTGCTTAACATTCATGTCTCATGGAAGAATTTCCTTTACGATAAATCAATGTTCAGGTGATTCTATCACTTTATACATTCAAGCATTCATAAGGTTTTGTGAGTATAGGCCTTTCACCACAATTCTACCTATTAGACTTCTATTCTCATATAGACTTTACTTTCAAAGCCTTAACATACATAATTCATCACATTGGCTTTACACTAAAAACCCTAGTGATCAACATTCATGACTACAAGCCTTACTCTCAAAGATTTACTTCATACAAATCATCATGCATATCTAGATTACAAGACATTCTACTCAAAAGATTCATCTTTAAGCAATTCTAGTCATAAATCCTCATAAAGGTTCAATCTCAATCTTTACTAGTCATGATCAATCATATATAATTTAATCTAATTCAATTGATATTTACATGCTTATATTCTTGAACAATTACTATACATGACATCAATTCTAGAAGATCAACTCTAAGTCTTCAATTTCACTTCACAAGGCATAAACCCATATTTTTCAATTTCATCAATTAGACTAGGGTTAACCATGGAAAACATGTAATAACATAATAATATCATGATTCAATACTAAATCAATCATAAACAAGTACTATCCACTCAATTGGAATCATACTCAACACTACCCACAATATAGGAAGAAACCCTAACTAGAATTGGGGGTTCATCTTCACAATTGGGGGAAAATCAAGGGGTATCCATGGAAATAAGAATACATGGATGAATAATCTAGCATACCTTGGATACAAAGCCTTACAAAGCTTGCAACAATGGAATCTTGTTCTTTACCTAGGCTTCAAGCTCTATCTACTTCTTCAAGTCTTACAGAGAGAAATATTTGAGAGGAGAGTATTTTGGGGATTTGATTTGGGTCTTAGGGAAATAATGACTTAATTGGGTGGGTAAAGGGTTAAAATATCTTATATAGGCAGCTACTCCCAGGCACCACGTCAAAACGACCCCATTCAATAACCACCTTATTTGTAATTTACCAAAACGACCCTCACTAGGAAGCCTACTCCCAGGCACCACAACAGGCCTCATGAGCCGTGGTCCTGCTTGTGGTCCTTGGGCAGTGGCTTGGCCTTAGGGTCTTGGCCTCCATGAATTGAAGGCAACTTCACGGCCACTCCCACGAGCTGTGAAGTGGCTCGTGTGGAGGAGGCCAACTTGGGTAGGCTTGAGGAGCACACTGCCTCAACACCATGAGTGGCACCACGATCCATGATGGCTACCACGAGCCATCTAGGCTCTCGTGGTCCAAGGCAGTGTCATGGCAAGCTTGGGGAAACATTGGCTCTTGCCTTGTCCCTTGCCCCCTTGCCTTGGCTTATGCCTTCTACTCTTGACTCGTAGCCCTCAATTTAACCCTAGATGGTCTACTAAACTATAGAGTGTTACAATATCTCCCCCTTGGGGACATTCGTCCTCGAATGACAATTCTAAACACCTCTTAAAGAAACTGTAACGACCCTCAAAATGAACTAGTAAAACTCGAGCCTAATGTGTGTGCATTTGAATTTGGTGTGTGTGGTTTGATGGAGTTTAGGGAGTCAACGTCAAGATACGTGTTAAAACCCGTAGTTTAGAAGGTCATCCATGGAGAGGTGTAGGGTTGCAAGGGCAAGGGCCAAGGCTGCCCAACCTTGGCCAAAGTCTGCCTCATGACCACGGCCACTTTCACGGCCAGTGGTGTGGACCACGGTCCGTGAAGTGGTCCGTGAAGATGACTTAGCCACTTGGGAGTCAAGGCCTTGAAGCCAATCTACTGCCTCAAAGTCCACGGCCAGTGGTCTTGACCACGGACCACGAAGGGGTCCGTGAAGATACCTTAGAATCTTGGGGCTTGGCAAAGAAAAAGGTAGATACTACCTAGAGGACCACAGGCACCAATACGGGCCGTGGTCCTCCTTCACGTTCAGTAGAAGTGACCTTGGTCACTGACAGGGCTACCTCATTTAGGGGTTTTTAGGTAATTTCGTTTTCATGTTTTAATATGTGGGGTTAATTTTAAATGGTTTATATCATAAATATAAATAGTTTTAAGTCTTAAAACACTTCATTTACTCCTTATTCAAAAGACCCCGAATCAAAACCCCCAAAGTTCTTCTCTCTCAATATTTCTCTCTCAACTCAAGGAAGAAAAAGAAGTGGGAGCTAAGGTTTGGATTCAAAGCTTTCTTCATCAAATATCGTGGGTAAATCTTAGTAAGAGGTACGGTGATCCTTCATCTAGGGTTACTCCTCACCATAGAGTCAATTTCAAAGATGTATTCAAGATTTTCAAGTTTCACCAAAAACCTAGATTTCACTCAAACGCATGGGTTCTTGCATCAAACGTTTTCAATTGATAATCTATGATTATAATGATGTTTAATTGATGATTTTTAGATGAAAAACTCTATGAACCCATGATTCCTCTAAATTCCTAAATTTGTCCTTATGAATTGGCCTTGTTGATTATGAATGAATGTTGATGGATTTATGCTTAGATTGATTTAGATTATTGATTTGTATCATTATCTATGTCTAATTGTGGAGAATTGGAGGTGAATTGAGGATTTTTTTGTCATAGCCTTGAAAGGGCAAGTTTGACCTAATTTCATGTTGATTATAGAATTGTGCTTAGATTGTTGATCCACTTGAAAGGTAGAGGTGTTATGTACATTGTGATCATGGCCTTGAAGGCATAATGTTAAGGAATGTGAAGTACTATTTGAAAGGTTATTCTCATATTGTACTCTAATGAATGAAGTGGGATTCCTAGGTGAAAGGTTATTCTCCTCTTTGAATCTACGAGCTTTCCAATGAATGAATGTTGGGTTGGGATGGATGCCCTCACGTGAGTTGAGGCGGGGTATCTAGTAGAAATCTCTTGTCCCTTCATGAATTAATGTAATGTACTCTGTGGGGAGTAATGCTAAGTACCGAGGGATATGGATTGAGATGGGTGCTCATACGTAAGTTGAGACGGGGTACGTAGTAGAAATATCTTGAGATGGATACTCATACGTTAGTTGAGGTGGGGTATCTAGTAGCAATCATCATATCCCATAAATTATGTGCCCGCATAGGTCTAGCTAGTGGATCCACTTAAGGCTAAACAAATGATGGTCCTACCTTAAGCAAGTAGGAATCACTTTATCCGGTGAAGGTCACATTGGGTTCCATCTCAATCTCACATGGTCTATGTCGGTTAAGGCTTACCCCCACAATAATGTTAATGAACTATGGTTTCTTAAGGGTGTACTACTTACTGTGGGTGGAAGAATGGGACGTCATCTATGCATTGCACAAGTGGGCATTTGAGAGGAGTCATGGTGTGTTCCTTATAATGTTAATGTGATTAATGGATTCTTATAATCATCTAAATGAATAATGTTGATCTTATGACTTAATGAATGAATGTGTCTTCATGAAGTTAATGAATGAGTGACTTAGATGCTATATGTGAATGAAAGAATGCATGCTATACTTGGATTGTATATATATGAGTTACTTCCGTATAATGACTTGTAGAGTATGAATTTGCCTAGTCTATGGTGACTTCAAAGGAGAACTTAGTGTGAGTAGTAGTATGGGATGCTACTTGTACATTGCACAAGTGTGACTTAGAGTTATCTTAGATGATGGTCTTTATGTGGCGATTATGTCTTATGTAATGTTGTGTCTCTTATGAATGAATGTTGATGAAGTTGGAAAGGATGCATGTGAGTTCACCTTTGGTGACCTTAAGGTGATTCTTTGGTGTGGAAGGTGGTATGGGACGCTATCCATACATTGCACAAAGTGTTGCCTAAGGGTTACTTGAGGTGAATGGTTAAAGGTAAAGGTAATGGGTTTATATGTTGAACATGTCTCTATTGTGATAAATGACTTGTATGTTAGTTATGATTGAGTATTATGACTCTTATACTTGTGTTTCATGAAGTTTTAACAAAAAATAGCATAAAAGCATGTTCTTCAAACAAATTTCCTTTTCTAGCATGTCTTTTTGCATGTTCATCATACTTAGTACTTTATCTGCTAACCCCATTCTTCTTCTATGTTTTAGTACAGGTGTAGGTTGTGGTAACTAAGTGGGATTCTCTAGCTGAAGTGCTTTGATTGTTATTCCTCCAAATCTTGGTATGTCCTCATGGAGTCGAGGACAAATGTTTAGAAGTGTTTTCATATGTTTCATTTTGATGTAATAGACATTTAGAACTCTTTCGATTGTAAAGGTCCGTGTCCCTATTATGTTTTGAGATTGTATCTAAGATGGCCATTTGAGACTTAATATTCTGCTTGTATATAAATGTTGATGACTTTTGGATAGAATGGTTTTGAATAAAAAGTTTTAATTCTTTACTATTTTTATTACCTATGCGATGAATAAATGCTATTAGGCTTGTATAAGACCCCTTCGGGATTGAGTACACCATGTTACCACTAGGGGGTGCTCTCGGGTCGTGATAAACTTGGTATCAGAGCATAAGATTTTGGATTGGTTTTTAGGGTTGATGTCTTACAAGCCACGTCTAGTAGAGTCTTGTTCATCAGTGTGATTCACGACACATCTATGAGCGAGATGCTATAGGATGATAGAAAGTTACACTTCTTTCATTATTCTTGAAGTCGTGCCTTAGAGTTTAGTTCTATAAGTGTATTTCCTAATCCTACTCTTGTGTTTATAGGAACATGAATACGAGAGGCGCTAATGCAAAAAGGGCACAAGATGAGAATGAGAAGGAGGAGGTTCCCCCTCAAGTCTCTCAAGCTCCCAATGATGAAGTGGTCATGTCTAATGTGGAGTAAGGCTGCCTTCCAAACTTTGACCCAACTTATAACGGTTCAAATTCAAGCCGCCACCGCTCAAGCTCAGACCTTAACGGCCCAAGCTAACCGAGGAGTTGGACCACAAGTGAACCCCAATGCAAGCACTCCCGCTTCAAGAATTAGGGATTTGACAAGGTTGAATCTCCTTACATTCCATGGCTCTAAAGTGGATGAGGATCCACAAGGTTTTTTAGATGAAGTGTTTAAGGTGGTGGATGACATGTGGGTATCATCTAGAGAAAAGGCGAAAATAGCCGCCTATCAACTAAAAGAAGTAGCTCAAGTGTGGTTTAAGCAATGGAGGGATGAGAGACCCATGAGGGCGGGCTCGGTGGATTGGGGAGTGTTTAAGACGGCCTTTCGTGATAGGTTTTACAACTTAAAGTTAAGGGAACAAAAGTTGGTGGTATTCATGAACCTCCGTCAACGGGGTATGAGTGTGAAGGACTACTCTCTCAAGTACACCCAACAATCCAAGTATGCTCCAACCTTGGTGGCAAATTCTAGGGCTAGGGTGAATAAGTTTGTAATGGGGGTGTCCGGTTTGGTTGAAGAAGAATGTTGTACGGTAATGCTCCATCATGATATGGATATCAACATTTGGGTAAGTGTCTTACCGGCACGAATGGGTGCTTTGGGTGTGAAAAGAAGGGTCATAAGATGAGGGATTGTCCAACACTCATGGCAAAAGGGAGAGAGACCAAGCAAGCTCCTAAGGAAGGTACAGTTCCTATCCCTCCAAATTATGGTTGTTTCTATGCCATTCAAGCTAACAAGGATAAAAAAGCTAATCCGGATGATACCGGTAAGTTGATAGTTCCCTAGAGTTGTGATTTCTTATTGATGTCCTTATGTTGTTTCATGTTAGCCTTAATTGGGTTTTCTCCTAAGTGGGGGATAGTAAGGTTGTGGAGGGTCTTCATATCCTTATCTCTTTCCTTCTATTCCTATTCAAGCTTTAGATCAAGAGTTCTTGTATCCTGTTTCATGTTTTGGAGTCATGTGTGAAAATGTGTTTCCATGTTGTCCTTATGTTATGCATGTTCTAGTTGAATTCTTGTTGTTATGAGAAAAGGAGTTTTCATGATATATGTCCCTCATGTTGAATTGCATTTTTGTATGATTTGCCTATATGCTTCATGAGGTGAAATTGGTGAACATGCCTAAATGTGTTTTATGAAGAAATTGCATAATGTACAAAATGATGTTGTGATGAGCATGATGTGATTTGGAGAAGGAAAATCCTCCAATGTAATGAAAATGTTGATGTTGTTGTGCAAAATGAGTTGTAGATGTAGTTCCTACCTTCTTGGTTGTATTGAGCCTTATTGATGTGGAGTTGATGTTATCCCCTATATTTATGCATTTATATTGATGTTGCATGCTTGATTGTGGGCTGCTAGTCTTGAGTCGTTACCCCATTATTTGTTTAAAGTGTCATTCGAGGACGAATGTTCCTAAGTGGGGGATAATGTAACGACCCTAAAAATAAACTAGTGAAACTAGAGCCTAATGTGTGTGCATTTGAATTTGGTGTGTGTGGTTTGATGGAGTACAGGGAGTCAACGTTGAGTTACGTGTTAGACCCCGTAGTTTAGAAGGTCATCCATGGGGAGGTGTAGGGTTGCAAGGGCAAGGGACAAGGCCAAGGGGGCAAAGCCCTAACCAAGGGCCAAGGCTACCCAACCTTGGCCAAAGTCTTCCTCATGACCACGGCCACTTTCACGGCCAGTGGTGTGGAACACGGTCCATGAAGTGGTGGTCCGTGAAGATGAGTTAGCCACTTGGGAGGCAAGACCTTGAACCCAAGCTACTGCCCCAAAGTCCACGACCACTTCCACGGCCAGGGGTCTTGACCACGGACCGTGAGGTGGTCCGTGAAGATGCCTTAGCATCTTGGGGATTGGCAAGGCATAAGGTAGCTACTGCCTAGAGGACCACGGGCACCACCACGGGCCGTGGTACTCCTTCACGGTCCGTAGAAGTGACCTTGGTCACTGACGGGGCTGCCTCATTAAGGGGTTTTTAGGTAATTTCATTTTAATGTTTTAATATGTGGGGTTGAATTGAAATGGTTTATATGATAAATATAAATAGTTTTAAGTCTTAAAACACTTCATTTACTCCTTATTCAAAAGACCCCAAATCAAAACCCCCAAAGTTCTTCTCTCTCAATATTTCTCTCTCAACTCAAGGAAGAAGAATAAATGGGAGCTAGGGTTTAGATTCAAAGCTTTCTTCATCAAATTTCGAGGGGAAATCTTAGTAATAGGTATGGTGATCCTTTATCTATGGTTACTCTTCACCCTAGAGTCAATTTAAAAGATGTTTTCATGGTTTTCAAGTTTCACCAAAAACCAAGATTTCGCTCAAACTCGTGGGTTCTTGCATCAAACGTTTTCAATTGATAAGCTATGATTAAAATAATGTCTAATTGATGATTATAAGATGAAAAACTCTATAAACCCATGATTCCTCTAAATTCCTAAATTTGACCTTATGAATTGGGTTTGTTGATTATGAATGAATGATGATGGATTTATGCTTAGATTGATTTAGATTACTGATTTGTATCATTATCATATCTAATTGTGGAGAATTGGTGGTGAATTGAGGAATTGTGATCATAGCCTTGAAAGGGCAAGTTTGACCTAATTTGTGCTTAGATTGTTGATCCATTTGAAAGGTGGGGGTGTTTACATACTATGTACATTGTGTTCATGGCCTTGAAGGCATAATGTTAAGGAATGTGAAGTATTATTTGAAAGTCTATTCTCATATTGTACTCTAATGAATGAAGTGTGATTTCTAGGTTAAAGGCTTTTCTCATCTTTGAATCTACGAGCTTTCCAATGAATGAATGTTGGGTTGGGACGGATGCCCTCACATGAGTTGAGGCGGGGTATCTAGTAGAAATATCTTGTCCCTTAATGAAGTAATGTAATGTACTCCATGGGGAATAATGTTAAGCACCGAGTGGATATGGATTGAGATGGCTTATCACACGTTAGTTTAGGCGGGGAACTTAGTAGAAATCTCTTGAGATGGATACTCATACGTTAGTTGAGGCGGGGTATCTAGAAGCAATCTCTCTATCCCATAAACTATGTGCCCACATAGGTTTAGCTAGTGGATCCACTTAAAGTTAAACAAACGATGGGCTTACCTTAGGCAAGTAGGAATCCCTTTATCCGGTGAGGGCGACACCGGGATTCCATGTAAGCTCACATGGTCTATGTCAATTAAGGCTTACCCCCACAATAATGTTAATGAACTATGGTTTCTTAAGGGTGTACTACTTAGTGTGGATGGTGAAATGGGACGCCATATATGCATTGCACAAGTGGGCATTTGAAAGGAGTCATGGTGTGTTCCTTATAATGTTAATGTAATGAATTGATTCTTCTGATCATCTTAATGAATAATGTTGATCTTATGACTTAATGAATGAAGGTATCTTCATGAAGTTAATGAATGAGTGACTTAGATGTTATATGTGAATGAATGAATGCATGCTATACTTGGATTATATATATATGAGTTACTTCCGTATTATGACTTTTTGAGTATGAATGTGCCTAGTCTAGGGTGACTTCCAAGGAGCACTTAGTATGAGTGGTAGTATGGGATGCAACTTGTACATTGCACAAGTTTTACTTAGAGTTATCTTAGATGATGGTCTTTATGTGGCAATTATGTCTTATGTAATGTTATGTCTCTTATGAATGAATGTTCATGAAGTTGGAAAGGATGCATGTGAGTTCACCTTTGGTGACCTTAAGGTGATGCTTTGGTGTGGATGGTGGTATGGGACGCTATACATACATTGCACAAAGTGTTGCCTAAGGGTTACTTGAGGTGAATGGTTAAAGGTAAAGGTAATGGATATATATGTTAAACATGTCTCTATTGTGATAAATGACTTGTATGTTGGTTATGATTGAGTATTATGACTCTTATACTTGTATTTTATGAAGTTTTACCAATAATAGCATAAAAGGATGTTCTTCAAACAAATGTCCTTCTCTAGCATGTTTTTGCATGGTCATCATACTTAGTACTTTATGTGCTAACCCCATTCTTCTTCTATGTTTTACTACAAGTGTAGGTTGTGGTAACTAAGTGGGATTCTCTAGTTGAAGTGTTTGGATTGCTATTCCTCCAAATCTTGGTATGTCCTCATGGAGTCGAGGACAAATGTTTTGAAGTTTTCTCTTATGTTTCATTTTGATGTAATAGACATTTAGAACTCTTTCTATTGTAAATGGTCGTGTCCCTATTATGTTTTGAGATTGTGTCTAAGATGGCCATGTGAGACTTAGTCTTCTTGCATATAAATGTTTTAAACGTTGATGAGTTTTAGATAGATTGGTTTGAATAAAAAGTTTAAATTCTTTACTATTTTTATTACCTATGAGATGAATGAATGCTATGAGGCTTGTATAAGACCCTTTCGGGGTTGAGTACGCCGTGTTACAGAGGGTGCTCTCAAGTCTTGACAAACATGGTATCAGAGCATAGGGTTTGGGAATGGTTTTTAGGGTTGATATCTCACAAGCCACGTCTAGTAGAGTCTTGTTCATCGATGTGAGTCGCGCCACATATTTGAGCGAGAGGCTATAGGACGATAGAAAGTTGCACTTATTTCATTATTCCTGAAGTCGTGCCTTAGAGTTTAGTTCTATAAGTGTCTTTCCTAATCCTCCTCTTGTGTTTATAGGGTCATGAATATGCGAGGGGCTAATGCAAGGAGGGCACAAGATGAGAATGTGAATGAGGAGGTTCCCCCTCAAGTCCCTCTAGGCCCTCAAACTCCCAATGATGAAGGGGCCATGTCTAATGTGGAGATAAGGGCTGCCTTCCAAAATTTGACCCAACTTATGACAGTTCAATCTCAAACCGTCACCGCTCAAGCTCAAGCCTTAACGGCCCAAGCTAACCGAGGAGTTGGAACACTAGTGAACTGTCACGACCCGGGAGCACCCCCAAGTCGTAACAAGGCGTACTCGACCCCGAAGGGGTCTTATACAAGACACATAGTCATTCATTGCATTCAATAATGAAAATAGTGCGGAATAATAAAAAAACTTATTTACATCCACACATTTAAACTTCTTA
>JAJOOI010002363.1:0-26621 GCA_029582585.1 Solanum bukasovii
AACCCGTATTCCTTCATTGGATACAATATGACCTAAGAATACCACATATTTCAACCAGAACTCACATTTAGAGAACTTTGCATACAACTTACGATCACGAAGAATTTGTAAAACTTGTCGCAGGTGATTAGCATGGTCATCTTCTGATCTTGAATACACCAAAATGTCATCTATGAATACTATCACGAACACATCTAGAAATGGCTTGAACACCCTATTCATCAAATCCATAAAAGCTGCTGGTTCATTTGTTAACCCGAATGACATGACTAAAAACTCAAAATGACCATACCGTGTTCAGAAAGATGTCTTGGGTATATCTTTGTCTTTGACCCTCACTTGGTGATAACCTGACCTCAAGTCAATTTTTGAAAAACACCTAGCACCTTGTAAATGATCAAACAAATCATCAATTCTAGGGAGGGGATATTTGTTCTTAATTGTTATCTTATTCAACTGCCGGTAGTCAATACACATTCTTAACGAGCCATCTTTCTTACGAACAAATAAAACGGGTGCTCCCCATGGGGACATACTAGGCCTTATGAATCATTTTTCTAATAAGTCTTTTAATTGCTCCTTCAATTCTCGTAATTCTGTCGGGGCCATTCTATACGGAGGAATGGAGATAGGTTGAGTATCTAGAATCAAATCAATACCAAACTCTACTTCTCATTCTGGAGGCAAACCTGGAAGATCTTCAGGAAATACATCAGGAAACTCATTCACTACCGGAATGGATTGAAAAGTTGGTGGCTCCGCATCTATATTTTTCATTCTCACTAGATGACATATGTATCCTTTGGACATCATCTTCTTTGCCTTAAGGTAAGAAATAAATTTACCTGTTGGTGCCCCAATATTACCTTTCCATTCAAGGACTGCCTCTTTTGGAAAATGGAAATGCACCATCTTAGTTCGACAATATACCATGGCATAACAAGAAGATAACCAATCCATACCCATTATAACATCAAAATCTACCATTTTTAGCTCAACAAGGTCAGCTAATGTATCACGATCACAAACAGTTACAATGCAATTATGATAAACCCTTCTAGCTATAATAGACTAACCAATCGGTGTAGACACTTCAAATGGCTTCACTAATAATTCTGGTGTTCTTTTGAACTTTTCAACAATCAATGGAGTAACATATGATAATGTAGACCCCGGATCAATTAATGCATATGCAATATGTGAAAAGATGGACAATTTACCTGTAACCATATCCGGCGAGGATTCTAAATTTTGTCGATCCCTTAGGGCATATGTGCGATTCTGAACTCCACTAGAACTAGCTGCTCCCCTAAATCCTCTACCACGACCAATTGGCATTTGTCCCCTACCCAAAGAAGGTGCTGATGATGATGATGCAACAACTGATCTAGTAGTTTATGCCACACCACCCACACCCCCATGAGGGCAATTTCTCATCAGATGACCCGGTGTACCACACCAAAAACAAACATTTTTCCCAAACCGACATGCACCTAAATGATTTCTTCCACATTGTTTACAAGACTGTTGAGGAGGTATTGATTGGCTCATACTTCCCTGCTCTTGGTACCCAGCGGTTCTTGAACTTTGGCTTTCACCTCTTTGCCCAAACTGATTGCCCCTAGACTCGTGAAACCGAGGTGGGGCATTAGCTGTAGAGTAGGAAAATGATGGCCTAGGCGGTCTGTTAAAGAACCGAGGCCTAAACTCACCTTGGGATGGGGTAAACTGCCCCATTGATCTGGCCCTCTTAGAATGCCCTATTTCTGCAGTTTGTGTCCTTCTCCTTTGCCTTTGATCCTCCAACTTTTGCGCAAAAGCTTGCATCCTTGCTATATCCATATCTTTATTTAACGACGCAATGGTACAGTCTCTAACCAAATATGAATCTAATCTATCCACATATCGATGAACTATATCCTTCATAGTAGTTACTACATTAGGAACATACCTGGCCAAGGAATTAAATTTGAGACTGTCTCTCTCACACTCATATTTCCTTTGTGGTGATTTAAGAACTGATCCGCACGGGCCTCTCGGAATGCCTTTATGAACTCTTTCCACGTAGCGGAAGGTGTATCTGTTCCCCTAGATTGCTTCCAAACTTCATATCACAATATAGCCACACCCTTTAATACATATGCTGCTAGTTCAAGAGCCTCTTTACCACTTACATGCATAACATCCAAAGTGCGTTGAATTTGATCTATAAAATCATGTGGATCCTCATTAGGGTCTGAACCGGTGAACGATGGAGGTTCCAAATTAAGGAAGTCACGTATCCGCGTGCCAGCTGCTCTATCTACACCACTAGTACCTGCAACTGGACCTTCTTGCCTTTGTCCGTGGCCAACAACTATACGTGTCAATAATTGGACTGCATTCCTCAAATCTTGCTCAGTAGCATTAATAGTGGGTTCTTGAGGTGCAGCTTCCCGCCTTAGATCTTCTAGAGATGGAGGGGTCGGGGAAGTTTGTGATAGAGACTCATCTTGAGCCTCACTTTGAACAGCTTGATTAGGTGGTGGTTGGCTGGTCCCTTCTTGGGCAGCCACATCTACTCGCTTACCTGAACTTTTACTCCTTCTCGTAACTGGCATCTTTGCTATAATAAAAACAATTCAGAAGTTAAATACGATTCACCTACAACTTTGGTTCTATCGCACGGTCTAAAAAATGAAAGAAAAGAGACAACTCCTACATGTCCCGTAGCCTCCTATTTATAAATGTGGTGCACTACACATCCATAAGCAAGACACTACACAGACAGGGCTTTGTAGACTCCCTAGGATGACCTGCTCTAATACTACTTTTGTCACGCCTCAAATCCCATTATGGCGGACAGGCACCCGATGCCCTAAAGGCCCGAGAGAACCAACATGTAACCTGTACCTACTATGCATATAACTATGACAATCTTGTGAAAAGTTCACATAGGATACAGTGATACGAACCAACATAAGTAGACCCAAAACTTATATACAAGACTTGGCCGTTGAGGCCACAACTTGTTAAGACGCAACTAAAGTATATACATAAGTCTACAAAGCCTCTAAAAGATAGAAAACCTTCTAGAAGGTCGGGACAGACCCCGCCTTACCCTTAACTACGATACAATACCAAAATGAATCTACCAAGGACTCAGTAAAGCTCTGAATCAATATGGAGCTCACCAAAAGTAGTTGAGTGTCGTGCGCTCCTACTGAGGAGGTCTACTAGCTGAAGTACCTTGCCTGCAGCATGAAATGCAGCGTCCCCTGCGAGGGACGTCAGTACGAGAAAATGTACTTAATATGTAAGGCAATAACATATCTAAATAAGAGATCAATGAAACTATGTATCAATATATGTGTGCATAAATCAGAACAGAAGACCACTTTGGTTAACTCTTGTGGAATCATGTATGTTACAGTCTTTACCTTTTTGTTTGTTGTGATCTTTATAAGGCATTTGATTCGAATGACCAGCTGATCAGTGGTAGAAGAGGATGACCCATGCTAGGCATTTTAACCCCTGAGATTTGGTCCTCATAATTATACAAATTGGGATCGGCCCATGCTAGGTTTTCGCCCCTGAGTTGCCACCCTAATATACCAATTGAGATCGACCCATGCTAGGCTTTCGCCCCTGAGCTGCCACCATTAATTATACATACTGCTTTACTTAGATTCTTTAATCTTTGCGATTGTTCTTTTGGTGGTCATAATCATTGTTTATATTTGGGACTATGGCAGTAGTAGAAGACATGAAAATAATACTTCAAGGCACTAACAATGACATAAGGAGCTATGTAACATCAATGCATTACTTGTGAGCTTAAATGACATAATTGACTTCAACTGACTAAGAGGAGGATTCACCAAACTTGCTTTTGCAAATACCATTTCTATACCAGCACATAGGAGGATAATTACACAAGTATACAGTATTGATATGAACATATAATGAAATAATTCTATACACTAAGGAGAGGGGAAAGTATTGTTAGCTATTTGGAGATCATACGCTGCCACTATGTTTCCTTTACTAGGAATAGAACTTAGGAAATTCACTTATTGATATTAATCTCAAGTATCAGATTTCATGCCGAAGAATATTGAATTGAATAGCCTTACATACCTTATTCCTTGACCAATATAACTATCACGATTCAGCCTCCCCTTTTAGGTGTTAATCTGTAAGTCATGATAAACTAATATTAGCAGCTATCACACCTGAGCCTTGCAAAATAGTAACTAACTTTGACTGGTAATGAGCCCATGCACCCCTTAAATAATGTGTATCAGCTCGTCCTCCTTCTCTGCCCAATACACATTTTATATCATTTTCCAAGATTTCCCAAGCTGCACCAACAACAATACACATAAAACAACCTCAAATATTCTTTATCATACAACCAATTATTGAACTCACTAACCCTTGAGTTCTTTTATGACAGCACACCCATAATTCCTCACTCAAACTCATACATAAGGAGGAAGAAAATGGAGCAGTCACCTTACTTCAATTTCTGCAACTTCTCCTTATAACTTGAATTTCTCTAGAACTTCAACTTCCCTTCACACTTAAGCCAAAGAAAAAGAAAAAAGTATCTTAATAATTAAGGAAAGTAAGCAGTAGCTTGTGGAAATTTCTGCCTTCTACTTATAATTGAGCATGAATAACATGTTTTCTAGTCTCCCATGGGAGAATTAAGCTAAATCCACAAGTGTTTTTCTTCTCAATTTT
Source organism: Solanum bukasovii (assembly GCA_029582585.1). Classification (NCBI taxonomy): domain Eukaryota; kingdom Viridiplantae; phylum Streptophyta; class Magnoliopsida; order Solanales; family Solanaceae; genus Solanum; species Solanum bukasovii. Next base: position 4,729 of record JAJOOI010002363.1, read on the forward strand.
TTTTTTGTAAAAATTATAATCAAGATGATAAGTTGTTTGTTATTTGAAAATTTTAAGTTCTTAATTATTTCAAGTGAAATTAATTTATGTTGATTGTGATTTTATTATATAATGTATTGTGTAAATTATTAGTGATATTTGACAAATGAAAAAAATATTCATATAAAAAGACTCATCATTAAATAAGCTATTATAAATCATGATATAATTAAAATAATGTTTGATAAAGGTGAGATTTTTTAATAAAATAGAGGTGAATGTTTTAATTAAGACATGTACAATTTAGTTAGATTAAAATTTCTATTTATAATATTACGCATTCCAAAGTCATAACCATTAGTGATATTTTCTTTGATAAATTTATCATTATATAAAATATGTCTTTTCAAAAAACAAAAACACAAACGAAAAAAAAAAAAAATCACATTTTTATTCATACTATTACAAAATTCAACAATAACTTATAGTTCTTTCCTTTTATTTTATTGTCTTAATATAACCGTGCATAATAATTAAAAATAAATTATTAATTAAATCACTAAAACAAAAAAATATGCACATATGTGTAAAATTTGTGCCAGCAAAATCCAAAAAAACTATATAAACAACGTAGAAAAATGCAAAAGTTTGAAAATAATTCAAAAAATAAGATGATAATTTAATAATATTATCCCAACATATATAATTTTGTTCACTATGATTTTATTATAACAGAAAGGATCAACGTGACTGTGAATTTGTTGCTTTATTATATTGTTTACCAATTCTCAAAAAAATAAATTGTTCCTTTATTATAGTAGTGAAGTGATATTTGACGAGTATAAAAAAGTATTCTTTGTCAGATAATTAATATATTGTTTGATAAATGTGAGGATTTTTTAAAATAAAATAGAGGGGGTTGTTTTAATTAGGACATGTACAATTTAGTTAGGTTAAAATTTCTATCTAGAATATTACGTATTCTAAAGTCATAACCACTAGTGATAGTTTCTTCGATAAATTTATCATCTAAAAAAGTATGTCTTTTCTAAAAAAACAAAAACAAAAACAAAAAATAAGAAATCATTCATTTTTATTCATACTATTACAAAATTCAACAATAACTTATAGTTCTTTCCTTTTATTTTAATTTTCTTAATATAACTGTACACAAAAAATAAAAATAGATTATTAATTAAATCACTAAAACAAAAAAATATGCACATAAATGTGCAAAATTTGTGCCAACGTGATTTTATTATAACGGAAAAGGATCAATGTGACTGTAAATTTGTTGCTTTATTATAGTAGTGATGTTTGATGAGTATAAAAAAGTATTATTTGTTAGATAATTAATATATTGTTTGATAAAAGCGAGGTTTTTTAAAAATAAAATAGAGGGGAATGTTTTAATTAGGACATGTAGAATTTAGTTAGATTAAAATTTCTATTTAGAATATTACACATTGCAAAGTCATAACAACTAGTGATATTTTCTTTGATAAATTTATCATATAAAAAATTATGTCTTTTCTATAAAAACAGAAACACAAACGAAAAATAAAAAATCATTCATTTTTATTCATACTATTACAAAATTCAACAATAACTTACCGTTCTTTCATTTTATTTTAATTGTCTTAATATAACTGTACACAAAAAATAAAAATAGATTATTAATTAAATCACCAAAATAAAAAAGTATGCACATAAATGTGCAAATTTTGTGCCAATAAATCCCAAAAAAACTATATAAACTACGTCGAAAAATGCCAAAATTTGAAAACAATTCAAAAAGTAAGATGATTATTTAATAATATTATCCCACCATATATAATTTTGCCCATTATGATTTTATTATAGCGGAAAAGGATCAACGTGATTGTGAATTTGTCGCTTTATTATAGTAGTGATATTTTACAAGTATAAAAAAATATTCCTTGTCAGGTAAGTTGTCACGTGAAAATGAACATATTGATTAATGAAAATGAAAAAAAAACCAGAGGATTCACACAAGAAAAAACATTTGAAAGTTAGCCGATCACAAATAACGTGGTGATGATATGTCGTTTAGTAAGGTGGATAATATTTGACAAGTGAAAAAAAAGTATTCACGCGAACAATCCCCTCAAGAGTTTAGCATCGGTTCATCGATGTTTGATGATCGTGGCGAACAACTATCTTCGCTTTGACGTAGTCTCTGCACAGAAGTTCACAATTTGCTCACACTTTCGCAACAACTTGGCTCAAACCAACCTCTGATACCATTTGTCACAGGCTTATTTTAAACACTGACACAAAATTTACCCGTCGGTGCCCAAAGCTCCTCATAGCTTAGGGCCAGCCATTCAACTTCTCCCAGTTGCCTCAGTACGATCCTTGTACCTATGGAGAGGTCTGCGTGAAGGCTACCCTCATAGTGTTACCCGTCTCATGTCTAGCTATGGCATTGATATGTATTCGACTGAAATGGCGCACCCATATATGTTGGATCACTTCCATGTTCCTTTGGGAATGGCAATGGACATACTTGTGCCATGTCGGGACATGAGCATCGCTGCCGCATGCACACTCCAATCCTCAAAGCTTGTGAGTCGCCTCATGAATCAACACTTGGTCGTCGCTTTGCCTGAGTAGGGCAACGTTCGATCTTTGGCCTGAGCAGGGCAACGTTTGATCCTTGGCCTTAGCCATGTGCGTCTTCCATACCGTTCCTTCATCTGTCTTAGGGCATAGTCCACGTATTATGCATACAGGTTCCACAGTACATCATCGCCCCACGATCCAACGAACCCTTGCTCACTTAGTTGAACCCTTGCAAAGCTCACAACTTATCTTACAAGGCTTTGGAGTGAGTCCTTCAATTGCTCATTCGGCTAGGTCTTTTCCCACAAGGAGAACGGCTCGAAGGGCATAATGTTCGATATAGCAAGCCTCCACGGACGTTAAAAAGCCCAACATTCACTACAGAGCCACATTCCCCCCATAGAGCTTCCCTAACTTATATGGGTACCTAGGAAACCCCTTTGAGATGCCTAGGCAGGCTCTTGAAGTTCCCCTTCAAGGCAACACACTCAGGGTAAAATTGTCTGGGCGAGGTTGCTAGGCTGTCACCATTATACCCCCTAATATATGCTAAAAAAAATAAAACCCATGTGACAAGGAGTTGACATGCTTCTGCCAGAGAATCATAATGGGCCATAGACGGCTCTACCGAACTCCAAATTAGGTGTCGTCTGGTTGTAGTTACTCGTCTTGACTTCCTTCACACATCCATGAAGTTTCATCCAATTCACATGCTCGTGGAATAGGTTATAGCCTTCGGACTATTTGCAAAATTACAACAATGCCATCGTCCCTGGCTAAGTCAAAGACATATCCAAATGAACTCCAATGCCCCCAAATTTGGTAAGCACATATAAGAACATGCTAGGAACAAGACCCTATGCCGGAATACCTATATTCCACTTTTAGCTCGAGAACGTTCGACAGTCACATACCTCGATGCACGCAGCCTTCACCGATAGGCTGAGCCCTTGGGTGCATCCCAAGTCCTTGTCAAACATCTTTGACATTATTAGGGTATGTCATGCAACATCTCAAATGGTCGTTGCCTCTTGCCATTGCCCTTTCCCTCATAATCCTACTTCAATCCCTCCTTCAACACACGTCGCCAGCATGGCTGACATGGGTGCGATGTGCTTGGCCTGCACTCCTTGGCTAACTTCCTGGCCAGTGTAGACGCCCATTCTGGGGCATTACACCCTCGTACACCTAATAAGGTCATCGTCTCGATGACATACGACACCAACGAAGACCTGAAGTCTGTCCCCTTGGGGCTTTACATCGTAGTTCCTAATCCATGTGTGTTGAAACTCTTTCGAGCTCCTCTTAAGACTAAGGCATGTCTCTTGCACTTCCACCTCCCATGTTTTGTCCAAGCTGCATCTGCTCTACACCTCCCGGTGGTCACTTGGATTATGTCTCCGCACCTGCCCCCTCTAGTGACTAACTTCGTGGTGACACTCAAGTCAACCACACCATGACCCTCACATCCTTCAGCTATATGGAAATCTTATTCTTCCTTGCAATATACTTGCGATGATACGAGTACCGCAAACAAGACTAAATTATTGGAGGCCCCGAAAGCATGAAAGCATGTCCTTGAAATCTCTAGCCCGGTCCAGAATGTGAGCACCCCTATGGATACCTCGCAGTCCCACCATGTCTTCACTTTCATTGGAACATATCGTTCTTTTCAAACACTTGCAATCAACAGGACGAACATACCTCGGCTTGGCCAATGGTTAGGGTATTGGTGCTCCCAATTCTCAGATTAGCCAATGGCGAGACGTGCACGACACTAACATCTTTGGGGCATCCGGCTCAACCTTTTACTCTAGGAAATCCTTCATTCACGAACTTGGATACCCATCCAATTCAGACACTTCCACTAATCCCACCTTGATTAATTTCTTACCATAGTACTTTGGTCAAATGCCTCCTCATGAATGATTCGGCAGACATGCCCCTCACACACCCGATGGCTGACTCAACCATTTCTTGACACTATGATCTTTTGCGAAGACGCCTGCATTTAGGCCCAGCTTCACGGTAGTGGTGTGCGCATCACGATCAACTTGCAAGCTCTAGCTTGCTCATGCGGTAGGTTCCAACCTACTCCATGTTGCTCACACTTCCGCAACAACTTGGATCAAACCAAGATCTGATACCACTTGTCACAGGCCTATTTTCAACTGTGTCAGCAACACACAATTTACCCATAGGCGCTCAAAGCTTTCCATAGCTTAGGGCCAGCCTTACAACTTTTCCTAGTTTCCTCAGTACGATCCTTGTACTTGTAAAGAGGTCTGCCTCAAGGCTTCCCTCATTGTGTCACCTGTGTCATGTCTAGTTATGGCATTGACATGTATTCGACTCAAATGGTTGTTGCCTCTTGCTTGCCTCATAATCTTACTTCAGCCGCTCATTCAACATGCGGTGCCTGCATGTCTGACGTGGGTGTGGCCTACTCGGCCTGTACTCCTTGATGACTTCCTGGCCATTGTAGACACTCATATTTCAGGGTGTTACATCTTTCTTGGCTAACTCTGCCATTTTTTCTGTAGAGTGATGCAAACTTGATCCATGTTTCTATATCTTCTGTAGGAGGCAATACAAGTGCCCTCACAACTAAAAGTCTAGACCTGCAAAAAATAAGAATATGTTGCAAATAACAGAAGCAAAATGTTCAGATAACTGATCTACCAAAGGAATAAGAACTTATAACTCACAGAGAGAGAACATGGAATCACATTAAGACATGAAAAAGATCAGACAGATGGAGTGTAACGACCGGAACCGTATTTCAGGAAACGAAGTTGTCCGGACATGTACCTTCCCACCATAGAGAGAATAACCCAGCCACAACGGGATTGGAGCCACCATGGCGGGATAGTCCTAAACAAAATTGAAAGACATGAATTCTTATTTTTCCCCTTCCTCCCTTAAGTGCAAAAATAGATGAGGGTCACCCTAAAAGGCCTCAAAAGGCTACTTTAGGCTTGGGGAGGAGGGAGAGGAGGAAATCTAACGCAAGAAAGGCTACAAACCATGGATTCCAGGTCTGCATCCATTGTTTCATTGTACGAAAGTCGTGCTATAATCCTCATACAGCTGCTTGGCGCACCAGGTAGGCTAGGTTTTCTTTATTGAGTAGTTGATAACTCGTTCCCACTGCCTAATATATTGTAAGTCGACCGGAGATTTCATGTTTAGACTTTGGGAACGAAGTTGGAAGGATAGCAAGTGTAGTCCCTGTGAATGAACTAGTGTGTACTGTGTGGGTGGACTTATCTTGTGAATTTAGGGTCAGGTGATGGTTTGATTTTCTGTCGGAGTTATATATGCTTGTTAACTGCTTCGTTGTATTCATACATGTATGTGACTAGGGAAAGATGAAATGAATCTAATAAAATGACTATTTGTGATCCACTGCATATAATGAACCTGTTACTTGATTGTACGATACAAGTGTGTAAATCATTCATTATGGTGTTGATTGTGTTTGTGATTGTGGTTGATTGGATTGGGTTTCACGTTTCGACACAAAATTGAATCGGGTGTCACGTTCCGACACATAATTGGATCGGGTGTCACGTTCTGACACATTATTGGATCGGTGTCACGTTCGACACATTATTAGATCAGTGTCACGTTCCGACACATTATTGGATCGAGTGTCACGTTCTGACACACTAACAGCTTGGGCATGGGTTCCATGAGAGAACCATTGTTGACTGATTATCTATGAATGAATGTGATTTCCTCTACCATAACTGAGAAACGGAAAGAACTGGGATTGATCATGCCCATCTTGTGTAATAATGGATATGACAGAACCAGTAGTCTAAATGTTACTAGTTTCCGTATTGTGATAACATTAAATATGTGTTAGGTATCCCTCGTATGAGGAAATGTGAGAGTAAGAGGCAAAGTAGTGGGAATGGTGATGAATGACTAGGATCTACCCTGGGAAGGGGGTTAGTATCAAAGTGGTTAGTGAGCCTTGTTATGGTATACTATGTGGTCAAGGGTCGAATTGTTGTAGTGGAAAATCGTAGGCATGTAGTAAGTTGGTTAGCTGGGTTAGGGTGATGTGTGTTTCGGGAACTCCTCTATGTGTGAGAGAAAGGTTAGGCCTTAATCTAAATCAGAGTTGGTAGCTATGCAAATAGAAGGCCAACATTGTGTTGTTCCCTAGTTGTGGTTAAGACAAAGAAGGTGGTCAGAGTGTGAGTGCAAAGGTTGGCTGGGGTATTTTCCTTATAGCATGTTTTCTTCTAGTTGATTTTTTATATTAGCTGTTGGGTATCGGGTTGATCGATTATGCCTACCGATATGTGTTGCTTGTATTGATACTACTCTAGCTATGCAACTTGTCATAGTCTTGTTGCAGGGTTAGTAATGTTTCATAGGAGTAGACGAAGATGATCTCCAACAGCTTCTACCTTTCCTTCCCTATGGTGGGAGCTATGTCATAATATTATTTTATTTACTTGATGTATCTTTAGTAGCTCTTGTACTTGTTTAGGCTAGATCCCTGGGGTGTTAATTATTCAAGAAATTCAATCTTGGTTTTGCTTAAACTCCGTGTCTTGTAAACTTCATGAACTTTCTATTTTATCTCTTATGTTCTTAATTTTTCCTCATGATGAATTGTTTGGGGACTAAGGGTTCTCCTATCTAAGTGTTAGACGGTCGTGACACGGAGTTTCTACAAGACACCATGAGTTTGAGAATGAATACAAAGGCCATAAACTAGTCACCCAAGCTCTCATGAAAGCATTTCCGGATTGAAAATATCAAAAAATCATGATTGGACAACAAAAATGTAACTCACTCACTGAGGGAAGTTCTGAAATTTACCTCGATATTTCTTCTTGCACCCTTTATGCGTTCATCCCATAGATTAGGAAAAAGGGATCTTCTTCCTTCAACAAGAGGGTTTCCCATTAGAGGAATAGTACAGTACTCAATGACCTAATTAGAATGAGATGAAAATGAATTCTCAGATCATTAAAAATCACAGCAATTAGGAATCACTTGATAGAAAAGGCTAAAAATATGTCACCTCTTCTAATTCAGAAAGTTATTGAACGCGAACCGTGTTGCTGTAAGTACGTTCATAGCTCTCAAGAACCTAGATGAATTAATAGAGAATTGTCAAGAATTTTGATATAAAATCCTGTATAAGTCAGCAAATGAGTATAAAATGAGAGGAGATGATGAGATAATGGGATGAAAACACAAACCAGTGCAGCAAGCTCGGTTGCCAAACATTTCCTTTCTCTTTCGAAATATACATGCTTCGTCATACTGATGGAAGAAGGGGTGCAAGTACAAATATTACACTAGAGCAGAGCATGTCACGACATCAAAACAAATGAATGAGTGAAAAATAGATGGACTACCTTCCCTCGACAAACTAGAAGAAAGGCCTTAAAAAAGGTGCCATTACTACTTCCATCACTGCTAGAAGCAGTATTTCCCAAGACTCGCAGTTTGGTTTCACCATGTCAAGCCGAGAAACATATTCTTCCATCTGATCCCACTCACCCATGTTCTAGGAAGCATTAATAGCCTAAACTAGTTCGAAACATGCATTCACCATCCCAGAGTTGAAACTTCTCATACCTTAAAAATCGACAAATAGCAATGACATCAATGAAGCAGAAGATACATTTTGAGACCACCATTTCACGTTAAAGCTTGTGCAGCCTATAGTAACTTACTAAGATTATCAGGAAAAGATGAGCTGCAATTAAAACAGTACAACAGAATGCAACAATCAACAATACCATGGCTCCTTCAACTGAACCCCCAAATGTTGTTGAGCATATGTTAATATTCCAACCGCTGCCTGAAGATGTCAAGCATGATTAAGTGTAATCACCAGAAAGTCGGTATGAAACATATGTAAGTTGCAACAAACAACTAAGAAATCAAGACCTCATATTGATGTAATTGATTATTTATCTGGATTAGAGCTACAACTACAGCAACAGGATTCGCATCCCTCCTATTTGAAAGTGCTCCTTCAAATTCCATTTCCTTGTAGTGTAGGGCCTTTGCAAATGCTCGACACTAAAAAGATTAGCTCATTATGGATACTACTTAACTAATTAATAGCAGAAGGTATATACATATCAATTAACTGCACAATGTCAGAATAAACCCACCTTCCTCGCTAGAGCACCCAGCAGACGGATATCTATAGGAAGGGGTCTCTCATCATGTTCCATAAACTCCACCTGGAAAGTACAATTAGCCAAACTAAAATAAAAATTATAGTACTGCAGCTTTACAGAGGACAGATTACTGTCTTACTATGCAACTCCTTCAGATATTGAGCCAATCATTTCCAAAACACATCGGCAATCACCCAAGTAAAGAATATGAGAGTTTTGATAAAAAAGAAAATTAGAAACAGTTAGTTCTTTCTAATTTGACTACACCCATGACTAATCATCCACTTGATATCATCCTTTATTGGATGATCACTTAATTGATAGTTAATTCCATCCTTGGTCTATCTATTTTCCTTAGTCTCAACTCTTTTTTAGAATGGTAGAAGCTCTCTTTAGCCCTTAGTCTTCACTCTTGAGTCACTTCACTAGAAGTTCAGTTATTCCCACAATCCCTTCCACACGTTGAAATGCACAAAACACAGCTTCATACTTGTCCTAGAGGAACTAATGTCATAAACCAAAAAATATGTCAATAGCAGCTATATTTTGTACCAAGCGCTCTCTTCGCCCAAACAACCTCCTCGAACCATTACAACATCTTTTTTAAAGAAGTATGAACCTTTGCAATTACAAGTAGATTTCCTCTCGGATACCAATCAACATACTTTCAACCTACAAAACCCTAAAAGACACCCACGAGTATGATCTAATATCAAGTTCTAGGAACAAACACAACTTTTAGAGCTTAGGCTACCCCTTTATCAACATTAAGCACCTCAAAAGGAAACAACTAGAATTTTTCACATGCATCAGGTAAAACCACAGTACAATCTAGGTGATGATTCCATATAATTCTCTACCCCCCCCCCCAAAAAAATTACCATTATGATTTAATGTGTGCGCTATAAAGCTCTGAGCACTTCAACTCTTTCTAAGGGCATCTCTATTACAGGAAAAATGGATAGACTATCTTGTTAAGGTAATTATTCTGGAGAACCTATATTCAAGCAGTCTGAACATGTAAAGGGACAGAAAATATGTATACATAAGTTGATTCTCCTACAATCATGTATATGAAGAAACATGTAAATGCCTCTATTTTGAACTCAAATTTCACATTAACATCGTCATTTCGTGAGAACATCAATGGATCAATATCTTCAAAATTGAAAAATATGGAAAAACTAACCAAGTTCAGAAGTGTAGCAAGAATTTCAGGCGCGATATTTGGAGAAGAAAAAGTCATTTCTAAGCTCCGTACTAGCCTCATTCAGTTGTGACCAGCAACTAACAAAACCTGCAGCAAACAGCTCCCGCCCAAAAAAAGGCTGCAAATGTTCAACATTAGAAAAAAGTAAGACAACTAGAAGCACTTCCTATTTTTTTAAAAGTCTTTTAGCTTTTGGTTCTTTTTCTTATGAACAATGAAAAAGAGGTTCTCTATTTATTTATTTTAGAGATAAAGGTATCTGATGATGATGAGGATGTTGAAGAGGTAATACCTGTAGTTGAGCCAGTCTTGCACATGTTCTTAATGCTGGATAAGTGATTCTTTCAAAAGTACAATGCTGAAATGCCTCATCCACTCTGTTGAGAAGCCTCACCGGCGGTACGCAATCTGTCATCATTGACCTACATAAATGTAGTTTAGAGTCAGTATACCCAACTAGACATCCTCAAAGTTTGAAGAAAAGTAACAGAAATATTATTCAAATAAAATAAGGGAGAAATAGAAACAGAAATTCAATTATTGCTGCTACAGGCCGACCTTCATATTTTTCTTGGTTATAAAAAAGGTGCAATGAGGAGCGAGAGATTTGACCCCAAACTGGATTGAAGCTCCCACCTGATGGGATACCTAAGGAATCCCTTCTTCTTCTTTTTTATGAAAATAAGTGAAATATTATTAAAAGGAATCAAAAAGATGTTAACAAAACATCTATCTTTTAAGGAACTACTAGAATTTGAGATACCATCAAAACATATGTGTTTAAACCTTGGGGACTACACCCTTATCCCTAAACCATAAGCCTAGGAGCCTAAAACCTAAATCCTAAACCATAAACCTTAAACTCTAAACCCTAAATCTTAAACCATAAAGGGATCAGGAGCAGTTCACAAAGGGATCAAAACACTACCAAGGAAGTAATCAACTTGAGTTCAAGCCAAAGGGAAGAAGTAATGCAGGCAGCTAAGGCTCCTAATCCTAAAGATAGCTTAGCTGCCAATAATGCACAGGTTAATGATGTGCTGAACGAACAAGGAGAAGTGCAGACTGGTAAGTCCCCTAATCTCCATACTAATGTTATTGTGAATGGTAGTACTGCACCTCAGTTGCAGTATAATGCAAGTGCTGCCCAGAATTCTGGTAAACAGGAACAGGACCAACATAATGGGACTAGGAAAAATCAGGGGAATGGAGAACCTTCAGGCCACCATCAGAACAATGGGAATTTTGCTAGAAATCAACCTATTCAGCAAAACCAGTTTCCCCAAATATCCAATAACTTTGCCAAGCATAACCCTCAAAACCAACAAAGTAAACAAGGCCATCAAGATCAACTTCCACCTAAGGGGCCTAACAACTATAATGCTCATCAACCTCCCAAAAAAGATGTGGTTCAAGAGCCTGCTCCTTACACTGTGATACAATCCTATGCAGCTAGACTTAGATTCAACCAAGCTAAAAATATTGCTCCTGTAACTTTTGAGACTCCTAAGATCACAACTAAGCAAGGGAGGCCAGCTGTGATTTTTAAGGAAGATGATTTTATGGTCAACTGGGCAACCACATGCAGGTTCACTCTTATTGGTAAATTCAATAATACCATGCCCAATGTGGAACTGCTAAGATAGCTCACTTCAATTCTAGGCATGTATACATTGACCAGGACAATGAATTGGACTACATTACTGTTTGGACTAAGCAAAAAAATGACTAAAGAGGGACAACTTATGAGGATCCAAACTTGGACCCCCACCTTTAAACCTGTAGAGGAAACTCCCATGGCATTGTTATAGTAAGGAAATTCTTACAGCACTCTTGTCTCATGTGGGTAAGGTTCTTTACTTAGACAATGCATCTATCCAGAAAACAAGGGGTAGTTTGGCCAGGGTGAGAATACAAATTGATCTCACTAAAGAAAGAGCACAACGTGTTTGGTTTGGATATGATGAAGATGATTTGACTAAGGGGAAGTGGCAAACCATTGAATATGATAGTATCCCTGATTACTGTACCTACTATAAGCACCAAGGCCACATGATACATGTATGCTCATTCTGTTTCTATTGCCCATTTTCTGTCCCTCTTGAACCATTTGCAGATAGTTCCCAACTCAACAGTTATAGAATTCAGCTGAATATGGACAAGGCTCACAGTAACCCCAATGATAAAATATGGTTGTTTTGGACTAGTGAGTTTGATTGTAAAATTCTTGAAACTGATGAGCGACACACTACTTGTGAACTGAAGCATTCAGAGTATTCTGAGAAATTTATTATCACGCCCCAAGTCCCATTGAGACAGACAGGCACCCGATGCCCTAAAGGCCCGAGAGAACCAACATATAACTCTTGCTTATCATACATGCAACAAATGAAGTTATAAATCTTTGATGAGTAAACGTAAAATACCCTGATAAAGTACCAACTTAGATAGGCCCAAAATAGATATACCTGATTGGTCGTTGAGGCCTTAATTACTAGAAAACAAGACATAATCACGCTTCACTTTGACATTGGTCTACAAAGCCTCTAAAAGATAGACACTTAGCTTACAACGGGACAAGACCCCATCATATCCCTTAACTAATATATAATCTCAAAAACATACTAGAGACTCGGCAAAACCTTGAAGCAACCTGGAGCTCACCAAAGGTAGTTGAGTATCCTATGCTTATATTGAGATATTTTATTAGCTTGAGTACCTGTACCTGTGGCATGAAATCAACATCCCTCAAAAGGGACGTCAGTACAAAAGAATGTACTGAATATGTGAGGCATAAACTAACCATATGTAAAATAAGAGCTCAACTGAAATCAGGTACAAATGCACAAATATTTTGTATAGATAAGATAAGAGACAACCTTTGATTATACTTGTGGAATCACATACCTTACATTCACCTCTGTTTATACTTGCGGAATCATGTAGATTACATTCACCTTTTCTTATACTTGGGGAATCATGTACAATACATTTTTGGCCGTAAGTTTGCTCATCTTTTCTTTATAGACTTTGTAGCATGTGACACAATGACCAGTTGATCAGTGGTAGGAGAGGATGACCCATGCTAGGCATTTTAACCCCTGGAATGCAGTCCTCATAAATATACAAATTGGGATCGACCCATGCTAGGCTTTTAGCCCCTGGGCTGCCACCCATGATAATATAGATTAGGATCGGCCCGTGCTAGGTATTTTAACCCCTAAGCTTCCACCCATAATTATATAGATTGGGATCGGCCCATGCTAGGTATTACTACCCATGAGCTGCCACCCTTTAGCACAAGAATTAGGATCGGCCCATGCTAGGTATTTTAACCCCTGAGCTACCACCCATAATTATATAGATTCACTTTACCTTGCCTTTTTAATCTTTGAGATTGTTCTTTTGATGTTCATGACTCTTTTGAGATTTAGGACTATATACTAGTGATGTGGACATGTGGATAAATTAATTGAGGCAGAAAACAATAATATAGGAAGAAAATGTAACTTTGTGTGCTACTTAGGAACTTATATGACTCGTGAACTTCATTTGGGCACAAAGAACATATACAGATGATCAACGAAGGTGTGTGGCAACTACTTTACAAGTAGTAAATTATTCCTTAAGATGTATAGCAGTTGAGCAAGTAATTCTTCTTACAAGATGCTTCATTTGAAACACCTTTGGACATTTCGCATGGGGGCATACGATAACTTAGCACTTAGTAGAAACTGTAACTTCTCAAATGTAGAGACAAGGACTATATAAGATGATATGAATAGCTAAACACTTAGTATACGATATCAAATGAAAGAGTGCATAAACATCCAAACTAATGAAGCCCGTGACAGAACCCAAATAAGGGTTCCACGTAAGGGGACATAAAATGAACAATGGACATAATATGCATCTGACATATAAAAACCTGTAACATGTATAATGTAGGATCTAATTGACTTAATGAACTTCATTTGACTTGGTGGATAACTCATGAAACTTAATGTTTAAAGTACATTTGTCAACTAGTACATGGAAGAATAAACACACCAATATTGGATAATGAACACGTATAGAAGTAGTCTGACATATTTTGAGAACTTGGACTGTATAAGGAAGACCATTAGCTACATTGGAGATTGTACACCCTCACATTGTATCTTTTACCATGAGGATAACTTAGAGATCTCAATTTGTTGGTACACAGAATATAGGACTTCATGCCAAAAGATATGAGATCAAATAGCCTTACATACCTTGTCTCCCGACCAATACTATGTGGTACCATGAATCAGCCTTTCCTTTGAGGCGCTACTCTGCATTAATGGCAAGTAATAGAGCTAATATTAACAGCTAATAAACAAGGTTGGATCACTTCGACTTACCAAAACTGTAGTCGGGCAGCAAGCTCAAAACCCCTCTACTAATGGGTGTTTTCTTCACAAATTCCTTTATCACCATGTTTACACCATTTATGACCTTCCCATGAGGTTCATTCGACACTACCTGGGATTTACAACATCCAGAACAGTAAATACACACCTAAGGGGCAGCACGCCCACACAACCCACAATTCAAATGGTGTATCTTCATTTCTTCCCTAAAACATTTCACATGACTTTCTCTTAAGTCTAGCCAATATTACAAATGATAATCTACAAAATATATCGATTACATCACAATCGGGTCAATAGGTCAAGTAATGGACCACTACGACATTATGTCGAACACCTAGCGGGCATAAAGCTCTACAATTCATAAATGGTGTTTCAACATCCAACAGCCTCATACTTACAAACAACACTCTTACTACCATAAATAGGAATAAAACCATGCCTTTTACCACTAATAAACCCAACCATCCACCCAGTACTTCTCCAAACTTCACCACGTATAAACATCCCCAAACCTTTCTAAAATAATCAATAAAACTTTGACTCACTGCTTCCGATCATTTTTTTATGAATTTGTAGTAAAACACGTAGAGAAATCTCACCCAATCTGATATCTATAGTGAGACAAAATGGGACAGTAACCTTACCTCAAATTATGGAAAATTGTTTTCTTAACTTGTACTCCTTCAATAGTTTTAATCACCCTTCACACTTGAACAAAATAAGAAGAGAAACTCTCTTATTAACAAAGAAAACATGAGCAGACAACTTAGGGAAAGGTCTGCACCATATTTAAACATGAAAAACATGAAATCTCATGGGACAATCAAGAAAAACCATAAGGTTTCTACTTACCTTAGCTGGAAATTAGGAGGGTTTCTTCAAGAAACCATGGAGTATTTTTGAGGTAGTTGTGATAATCATTGAGGGAAAGAGAGAGTGTCGGAGATAAATTCTTTTTTTCCTATGCAAGAATTAAGATATAAATGAGCCAAATATGACCCTATAATTGTTGGCACTTCACCGCCTCTATCTTCTTCATTTTTGTCCACAAATTGCCAAGTAGGTGATCCGCCTACTTGGCCATTTTTAAGCTGTTCAAACTAGGTGATGCAGCTACTTCTTCTTATTAAATCTATAGCTATGGCAGGTGATGCAGCTACTTACTCTTATTAAGTTGGTCAAAAAGTCTAAGAAGGTGATGCACCTACTTGTCACCTACTAGCTTAATTTAGTCAAGCAAGCACCTCACTTATTTATCTCATTCTCCAAATTCTAATCTTTTAATTTAAAGTTAACACTCAACTCTAAAATTTAAGCTTAATAACCACCTTACTTCTCGAGTTTAAATACTTTCATCAGTATTAACTTAGTCGTATACATGTTGAAATGTATGGGGTGTTACATTTATCACCTCTTATGTTTATGCCAAATGCAAAGATCAGCTCAGAAGGCCTTTGTGGGATAGACTCTTGCAATTTTTTGAAAGTGATCTTCCTTGGTGTGCTATTGGTGACTTCAATGTTATTACTTCCACTCAGGAGAAACAAGGAGGTAGGGATTACAACATGAATAAGAGCTTTGAGTTTATCAGTGTCATTGAGGCTTGTGGGTTGATTGATATTGGGTATAATGGCCAACCATTCACTTGGTGCAATCAAAGGGCTGAAGAGGCTAGGATTTGGAAAAGGCTTGACAGGGCCATGGCGAATGACAAATGGCTTGAAACTATGCCTCAAACCACAATTACTCATCTTCCATCAGTGGGGTCTGATCATTGTCCATTATTGCTAGAAATGACTATGAGACAAGATCAAGTTACAAAGTACTTCAAATTCCTAAACTACTAGACTGAAAATCCTAATTTCTATGCAGCTGTTAAGACATGCTGGGATAGGGAAGCTTCTGGTAATCCCATGTGGTCCTTACATAACAAAATGATGAGGCTAACTAACACTCTGAGTACTTGGTCAAGATTGGAATATGGAGATATTTTTGCAAAATCAAAGGAGTATGAGGAGCAGGTAAGAGGTGCTGAAGAAGAAATCATTGATGCCAATACTGAAGAAAACAAGTCCAAATTGCACAATATTAATGCACAGTATATTAGATACTTGAAACTGGAGCATTCCATCCTCTAACAGAAAACTCAGTTGCAATGGTTCAAGGAGGGGGATGCAAACACCAACTATTTTCATGCACTTATGAGGGGAAGAAGGAGGAAGATTTTCATTCACAAAATATGTACAGATGAAGGAGATTGGATACAAGGGGATGACAACATTGCTAAAGAAGTATGTCAATATTTTCAGAACATCTTCACTGGGCATACTGACAGAATCAGTGAGGATATTCTGCAATGTATTCCCAGAATGGTTACTCAAGAACAAAACCAGGTCCTTGACAGCATGCCAACCTTGGAAGAACTGAAGCAGGTGGTACTGTCTATGAATCCTCACTCAGCACCAGGTCCTGATGGTATTGGGGGGAAATTCTACCAGTTCTGTTGGGAAATCATTAAGGAAAACTTACTAGCTGCAGTTCAGTCCTTTTTTAATAGTCACATTATGCCTAAATTCACGACTCATGCATGTTTAATACTCCTGCCTAAGGTGGACCATCCAAAAAAGCTCAAGAAATCATTCATGGCATAAAAACCCCCAAAGAAGGAGATAATGTAGTGATCAAGCTTGACATGGCCAAAGCCTATGACAGGGTATCTTGGTCCTGTACTTGTTTGGTCTTGAGAAAGATGGGGTTTGGAGAGCTATTCATAGATAGGGTCCGGAGAATTATGAGTAAAAATTGGTACTCTGTGATCATTAATGGCAAAAGGCATGGATTTTTTCACTCCACAAGAGGTCTCAAGCAAGGTGATCCCCTCTCCCCAGCCCTATTTATTTTGGGGGATGAGGTACTGCCAAGAATGCTGAATCTTCTTCATCAAAATCAGATGTACAAGGGGTTTCAAATGGAGCTCAGAGGACCTCAAATTAACCATTTGAGTTTTGCTGATGATATTATCATTTTCACCTCTGGAACCAGGCAATCCTTGCAGCTTATTATGAAGACTATCTCTACCTATGAGTCAGTTTCTGATCAGCTGCTCAACAAGAACAAAAGTCACTTTATAGTCCTTGCTAACACCAGTTCTGATATTATTGCTATGATCAAAGAGACTACTGGGTTCAGCAGAAAGGAGAGTCCCATTAATTACTTGGGATGCCCCCTGTACATTGGTGGGCAAAGGATTATATATTATTCTGATCTGGTAGACAAAGTGGTTAGGAAAATTAGTGGATGGCAATCCAGAATTCTATGTTTTGGAGGTAGAGTCACTCTAGTGAAACATGTGTTGCAATCTATTCCAATTCACACTTTGGCTGCTATATCTCCTCCTAAAACCACCATCAAATATCTGGAGGGAATAACTGCTGATTTTTTTCTGGGGAATGGATAAAGAAAGGAAAAAGTATCATTAGGCTTCATGGGAAACTCTCAGCTATCCTACTGACGAGGGTGGTATAGGGGTGAGACTTCTCACTGATATTTGTACCTTCTTTCAATATAAACAGTGGTGGACCTTTAGAACAAAAAATTCTCTTTGGGGACAATTTTTAAAAGCCAAGTATTGTCAAAGAGCCAATCCAGTGGCCAAGAAATGGGACCCTGGACAATCCTTGGTTTGGAAGTATCTTACTAGAAAAAGACAGGTTGTGGAGCCTCACATTACTTGGAAAATTCATTCAGGCAACTGTCATTTTTGGTGGGATAACTGGCTTGGGGATGGACCTTTGGCTGAGTACAGTGACAACATTTCTAGCTTAAACAATCTCCAAGTATCACATTTTATTGAAGAAGGAAAATGGAAAGAAAGTTTAGTGAGACAGCATGCCCCTCCTCTCATGGTCCCTATCATCCTTAGTACTCCAATTCAACATCATGAGGATCTACCTGATGAAGTAGTCTGGACTCCTGCAGACAGTGGTCATTTCTCTATTTCATCTGCATGGGAAATTATCAGGAAAAAACATTCTAAGGACCTGATCAATACTTTCATATGGCATAAAAATTTCCCTTTCAAAGTTTCTTTCTTTATTTGGAGAGCTTTGAGAGGAAAGTTGCCTACTAATGAGAAGTTAATCATCTTTGGAATTGAGCCAGCCAACTGTTATTGCTGTCACAGACCGGGGAGGGATGAAATTGACCACATTCTTGTCTCTGGAAATTTTGCAAATCACATCTGGAAGGTTCATGCAGCATTGATGGGAATTGATCACTCTTCCATGACTTTGAGAAGTTTGTTGATGAACTGGAGAAGTATTCAACACAGCAATGAGATTCACAAACTTCTAAATCAGGCCCTCCCTATTTTCATTTGCTGGAATCTGTGGAAAAACAGATGCTCTATAAAACATAGAGGCAAGCAATCCAGTATTGGCAGAGTCAAGCACCTCATATTCAAGGACATGATGCAATTACTTACCATTGTGTTTCCCTACCTGCAATGGCCCAGTAATTGGAAGGAAGTGATCAGCATGATTGAAAAATGCAGGCATGAACTGAAAGTAATTGCAGTTTGTTGGGAAAAACCTACAGTTGGAGTGTACAAGTTGAATACAGATAGTAGTACCCTTAATAATCCAGGTAAAATTGGGGGAGGAGGAATTCTAAGGGATGATCAAGGCAATATGGTCTATGCATATGCCATTCCTCTTGGTTTTGGTACCAACAACAAAGCAGAGATACAGGCAGCTATCCATGGAGTAACTTGGTGCATGCAACATAGATACAGGAAGATTATTCTAGAAGTGGATTCTGAGCTCCTTGGCAATGGCTCAACCATAACAGCTCACCACCTTGGCAGATTCAATAGCACATGCAGGAACTCAAAAATATCAGCAATCAGCTTGAGTACTTCCAATGCAAACATACCTTCAGGGAAGCTAATTGCACAGCTGACCATTTATCTAAATGGAGCCATAGGCAAGATATCATTCAACAATTTTACACTCATCATCAATTACCTGGGGCATCTAAAGGAAGTTATATTCTGGAAAAAATGGGTATGCAAAATTTCAGAAGGAAGAAACTCAGAAGAATTAAACAACCACCTTGAGGCTGTGTGCAAACTTTTCAACCTAGCTATGGTTTAAAATTATAGCTCTTTTGAATAGGACTAGGTGTTTTCTCTTTTCTTGCTTTTTGAAAGGAGATAGTCTCCCTTATTTATGATTCCTAGTTTCTTTGTATCGAGATGAGTCCTCTTTCTTTTTTTTTGATGACAAGGAAAATCCACAGCCGCTACCCTTTGGGTGTACATAGTGTAAAAACCGTGCTCCTATGCAATAGCTCGCAAACCACATAAGAGAGGTAAACCACACTAGGCAAGCCCGGTGCGACGAGCTCGACCCAGAAGGCAAACCCATTACTTTCGCTGGCAAGGGGTTTCAAACTTGAGACCTCCAACATGGAAGTCCCAAGCCCAAACCACTGGGCCACCCCGAAGGGTAGAGGAGTCCTCTCTTTTAGGTGCTTAGGTTCTAGGTTTTTCCTTTTTTTAGTATGAGGATGAGTTGATTATCCTTAGTAGGAAGGTCGACTGATGAACCAACATAGGATCGGAGGTAAGGTTTATGTCCCCCTATATTATTTTTTTTAAAAAGAAAAAAAAACCTTATGGCATAAACCCTAAAAACTAAACTCTAAACCTTAGGATCTAGACCCTAAAATCGAAACCCTCAATCCTAAACTCTAAATCTTAGGTCCTAAATCATAAACTCTAAACCCTAAACCCTAAAGCTTAGGTCCTAAACCTAAACCCCAAAACATTAGGGCCTAAACCCTAAACCCTAAGCCCTAACCTTAGTGCCTAAACCTAAGGGACTAAACTCTAATTAAGCTTCTTCTTGATCATTCACAGGTAGCATATCTTTATCCAATTCATCTTCATAGTGAACCACTTTGTACTCTTCTAGAGGATCATGGGCATTATCAGTAGTCTCAAGGATTGTGTTGATGGTGCATTTTTCCTTTGAACTAGCTGGTCTTCTTCATTTTTTCCGAGCTAAATATAGCTGGTTTTCCTTTTTTTTTTCCTTCCTCGAGAGCTAATTTTTCCTACTTCTTCTATTAGCTTCTCTTTTCTTCTGACTCATCTGCTTTGAAGCTTTATTTTTTAGCCCTTGTTTTTCAATAGTGTTTCTATATGAGTCCCTTCACCCACCCCATCAGACTGATGTAAAACAACATTAGAGTTCTCTTTATTTTGTTGACCTTCCTACGTAATATTCTGTTGTTGCTGCACCTGAATTATGGTCTGAGTTGCTGCCTAAAAATGACCCCTTGAATCAGCTTCTTTATACACAGGATTCCCTTTTTCTTGTTGAACTAGATCATTAACCTCAACCCTGCCTAAGTTCACCTCACCCTCATCATCATTGTGACCCAATTCAGGCCCCTCCATAGACTCATAATCTAGAGAATCTTCAACAACAGGGTATATATCTTCAATCAAAACTGGACTCAGATTCTGAGTAGTCATGTTGATCTTGTTGTTGATGTTACCTTGTATCATAGGAGCTCTAAGGTCAATCCTAGGGTCATCCATATTAGAACTAGTGAACTACCACCCCCTTTTGGTTCCCTTCCTACAAATTAGTGATTTTCTCCTGCATACCCCCTTTCACACCTCCAGACTTCTCAGATGACAGATCCAGGTAAACTAACACAATTATTAATGGGGTGGGCTTGATGGAGCATTGAGTCAATACCTTGCTTATTGTTGGCATCTTTGCTTTGCTTGTTATGAAATACTTTATGGGCAACACTGGGAATGGGGACAACAACACTACCATGGGGTTGAGGGGTGGGGAGCATTTAGTCAATACCTTGCTTATTGTTGGCATCCTTGCTTTGATGTCCTGATAAACTTTAAGGGCAACACTGGGGGTGGGGACTGCAACACTACCATGGGGTTGAAGGGAGGGAAGCATTGAGTCAATACCTTTTTGTGGTTCCTTACTGGTCTGATTCTGATGTGGTACTGGTTTATAAACCTGATTTTGTTGGTTGTTTTGGTCATTCCTCTGATTGTTTTGAGGATAGCCTCTAATGTTCTTTTTCTTTTGTGTCTGCCATTGGTCTTCTTGCATTTTTTGTTGATTCTGATGAGTTCTTGATGGTTGTTCTTGGTACCTGAAACACTAGCAGAAATATTATTCTTAACAGGCTGATAATTATTTGGTAGAGTAGTTACATGAGTGTCATTTCCTTGTGTTGTTTTGGTTTTGTTCTTGTTCGTTGCTTCCACTGCCTTTCTTCTTCGATATTCATCATCTCTCCTCTTGACATTGCATGTATGAACCTTGTGGCCTTGATGTTTGCAGTATATCAATATCTTTACTTGTTGGAACCTGTGGAAAAATAGATGTGCATGCAAATATGGAGGCAACAAATATAAATGACTAGAGTGATATACTTGGTGCTTAAAGACATCAACAACCTCCTACTCATCAACTCTCCTTACATCAAATGGCCATCCAAGTGGCCTGAGTTGAT
>JAJOOI010002364.1:0-24895 GCA_029582585.1 Solanum bukasovii
ATTATGATCATTTTCATTATGACGTTGCAATATTTATTTTATATGATGATTTCATTATTATTTTTTATTGAATATTTTAGTGTCATCAGTACTCATCTCATATTTTGTGTTATTTTCTTAAGAAACACCTTAGATAATTATATTTTGGTTGGACTAAAGAAATATTTGGAGCACAAGTTAATTATATGTTTGTATGCAAACTTTACCGAAAAAATCCGAGGTTTATTAGTTTGGTTTGATTTATAAATTTAAAAATTCGACACAATGGTTTGGTTTGATTTGGTATTTGAAAAACCCAAAAAAATCCGAATTTTATTAGTTTGGTTTGGTTTATAAATTTAAATTTTTTACACAAATGGTTTGATTTGATATTTGAAAAACTCAAATCAACCCGGTCATGTACACCAACAAATAAACATAAACGAAGAGAGTATATAAGATCGTCAAAATATACCCAACATCACTAGTTACGTTATAACATTTTAATGAAGTGTGATTGGTTGCATTAAATATAGGGAAAAGGGTCAAAAATACCCATCAACTTCGTTTTATTGGTTGACTATGCCCTTACCATTAAAGTGAAGTTAATTTTACCCCTATCGTTACTAATTTTACCATATATGCCCTTCATTTGACGAAAAGCCCCAAATCAACTCAAATTGTTCAATTTTAATTAAAATGACCCGATTTTCTCTTTTCAATCCAAAGCCGACCCACTAAACCAAATGAATGAATACCAAATTAAAACCCAAACCCATCTCTCTAATATTCTTCATCTCTAATCCAAACCCGATTTTCTCTTTTTGTTTCTTTATCTGTAAATAAATCCATTCCCCGACTCCTCTGAATACATTTAACTCATTTCTTTTACCCATTCTCAAAAGAACACTTTAAAGAAACCATTTCTTAGCTTCCAACCTCAATACAACTGCTTCTTCTTTCAGTTCCTCTTTTATTTCATTTTATTAGAAATTTTGGGATTGCTTTGATTCTTGATTTCTTCAATCAAACATCTCAGAAATCAGTAGCTCAAATCAATTTCCATGGAAGCTATGCAATTACTCAACGATTCAGGATTATCTCTGCCAATTTCAGGAGGAATTACCCTCCGCCGCCGGAAAATTGTATCAAATGATATTTCAAAATTTGAGTTTGAATATCACGGCGGTTAAGTGACCATATTTTTGAAAGTATTGGAAAACAAAGGGATATCAGGAAAAATATGTGGGAATCCGTCTTGATTTCACACACTGCTTCTGTCAAGTTCAAATTTCAAATTCCAAAACCCAGAAATTGTATAACAATAAGGCCATGGATGAAGAAGTGCAGCTCAATTCGATGTGCCGGAAAAGCCAATCGATGGTCCCTTAATGGCATGAATGCCCTTGTCACTGGCGGTGGCACTAGAGGCATTGGGTCCGTAATGCTCCCCTTCTTTACACTTTTTCGACCGTCGGCGGTAAGTGGAACTCGACGAGATCACCGTTGATAATCCATGTGCCTGTGTGCTTGATATATGATATTAGTTAATGGATTTAGTTGTTGTATTTATGAATACTGATTCAGTGATAATGAAAATGTTTTCCTTTTTTGCATAAAAAAAAAGGGGGTTTGAAATCTTGTTTTTCAAAAGAACACTAAGCTTGTAAAATCAGATTGAAACAATCTTTGATCTCGTGAATTTACTTCGTTATTTTGGGAGGGGAAATCGGGAAAGTGTTGCTAAGGAGGAGAAGACATGAACTAGGGATTTAATTGGTATGAGTTTCTTTAGTATAGCGGGTCGAGTTTGGGTTAAATAGACAATTGGGTAATTTCAATTGAAATCGGGTTAATTTGAGTTGATTTGGGGCTTTTTGTCAAATGAGGGATATATATGGTGAAATTAGTAACGGTAAGGGTAAAACTAACTTTACTTTAACGGTAAGAACATAATCAACCAATAAAACAAAGTTGATGGATATTTTTGACCCTTTTCCCTTAAATATATGCACGCATTTAAGTCATATGCCTTATATTTTATATTTTTTTAATGCAAGATAGAATGTGAAAAAATAAAGTGCATCATCAATAAGGAGATTAAAATAGTTATAAACAAAAATGTTCTTATTATATTCCCTCCATTCCATATTAATTGAATTTTTGAGGTGTTTCACACCCTTTAAGAAAAGTATATTAAGACATAAATTAAAACTAGTTTTTCATTTTTACCCTTATTAATTATTGTCAAATTTATTGAAGTCATCACATTGAAAATCCAAATGAAGGGTAAAATTGGAAGAACACTTAGTCTTGAAAACTGAACAATTAAGTTAATTTGAAAAATAAAAAATGCCTCAAAAATTCAATTAATATGAAATAGAGGGAGTATTATTCTTTAAATAACAATCTCTACATTTTTGTCACAATATAACAATTCGTTCATTGTTCACTGCATAAAAAAAAAAAAAAACAAGTTTTAGTAACATTTCTATTATATATATCTTATCACTAATTTATTTATGTTAAAAAAAATTGAGAAATTATTTTATATTCCCTTCGTGATGTCATGCGACTAATTAAATTACTCAATATTGTTAAGTCTAATCGTGATTATTTTTAATTTTTATAGGCTTGGAGGTGAAGTTACGTTTGGAGTTAGTGAAGCTATAAGTTTACGTCAGTAATGGCGATTTCTAATATGTACTCCCTCCGTCCCTATTTAGTTGTCCATATTTCCTCTTTTAGTTGTCCCTATTTAATTGTCCATTTTGACAAATCAAGAAAGGACAATAATTTTTTTCCTATTATACCCTTATTTAAAGTGAAAAGTTGTCATAAATAAAGTAAATAAACTTATGAACTTTTCAGCATTGATTAGTTATCTTGAGTGAATTTATTTGGAAGTAAATTGTACTATAAGGATAAAATTGTAATTTCACTATGCTAATTATTGTTGCCTTAATCTGTGTGATATTTCTAAAGTGGACAACTAAATAGGGACGGAGGGAGTACTTTATATAAATATCAACGTCATTGTGTTGAAATTTGTATTGAACATACTAGAATTTGACTTCAACAAGGCAACTCAATTTCCAAGTAAAACTAATTTCATTTTTTCTTCCATATCTCCACGTACAATTTCTGTTAAAAATCTATAGTTTTATGTGTGCGCGTGCTAACACTTACATGTATAAAGATATCCGTCTCAAAATAATTGTTATATTTTATTTTTGAGAGTCAAATTATATAAACTTCCATCAATAATATCCTAAGATGTATTTTTTCATTATATTAATATGAAAGAATTGCAACTTAAATTATTTTGTACATTTTTTTCATATTTAAATTTTAATTTAAAAGATTGAATTAATTTAATCTAATTTAATTTTGATTATTAGTCAAATTGACCCTTGAGAAGTAAAATGTGACAACTATTTTGAGACGAGGAGCACAAAACTCCAACACAAAAATATTTGATCGACTTCTTTACTCATAAGTGTATTATTGGATAAAATAATTGTAAATATAGTTAAACTTTTAAAAAATTTATTGCTTCCTTTTAGTATTTAGTTGACCCTTAAAATAATTAAAATAAAACTTATATTTTATTGTATGGTGATGTATGATTTTTAGAAAATAAAAAAATCATTATATTCTTGAGTCATGACATAATAAATTAAGTGGTTAAAAAAAGTATATCATACACATACACAACTTAATTACTAGCTATATCATTATTATTATTTTGTGCAGTTTACGTGGGAGAAAAAGTATGATTAAAATTGAGAAACATGAACAAATGAGGATGCATATATAACCTACTTCAATATATTAAAGCACAATTATTGTTGTTACATCCCGGTCTTATCACTAATTTAGATGATTTATTAATTAGTTGTAGTTTCATGTGACTAAATTAATCATTGTGATTAGGCTTATCTTGATTTTTCTTGTTTTGAAAAAAAAAAGAATCTTGGAGGTTAAGCTACATTTGGCATTTAATTTGAGATAGTGATTTCGAATGTCTAAAAGTCAACGTGATTAGTGTTAAATCATCTAGTATAACATATTAGTATTTGGACTTCAAGAAAGAAGCTCTACTTCCCAGTAAAAGTATTATCATTCCTTCACAATTTCATGAGTTGATCTTTCAAATGTGAAGAAACGCGTTATTATTTCATTTTTTTATGGATAAAAATTACCTCCTCGTCCAATGTGGTGGTGTTCGAATTTTCAGAGTTAAATGAATTTTTGTTTGATCACAATTCTTTTGTATGTTTTTAAATATTTTATATTATTAATTTTTGTGATTTATAATATATTTTTTATGTAGTTTCTAATTATATAAATTTTATTTCAAATTTTTTAAAATTTCTAAGTCTTATAAATTCACGGTCAAAATTAAGAAATTTCACTCCCAAAATCTCTAGTAATTTTGTATAGGTTTTTCTTGGGCTAAATCAACCCCAAAAAAACTTTTAACATGACATGATATAATGTTCTTTTGGCCAAGCTTACACTAATTTTTGTCAAAAGGCCCAGCTCGCACCATTAAGAGATCATACACTTTCACTACAATAAAAATAATTTTTAGCGGTAATAAATAGACACATTAATATAGAAAGCTAAAGTCTTACCGGTATTAGTTAAGTGTCATTAGATTCAATGTCGCTAAAGCCTTTAGGGACATATACAAAGAGTGTTAATTGACGCTAAAAGTATAGATTTAGCGGCAATTGCTAATTAATTACCGCTAAAAATCATTTTTGATGTAGTGTTTGTATGTAGCTTTCCAATCTTTTTAATTATTAATATGAACTTTGTTCGCACACCCAACAATCTTCCCCTCGAACGAAGTACCACATTACTCATTACCACGATTAAAGGGTCTTCTATTCGAACTAAGTTCTAGTAATGACTAATGACTCGTTCCTTCATTATTAAGGCCTTACGCTATACAACCGTAAGAATTAAATTTTTTTATACCTTATATGTAGCTTCTCAATCTTTTCCGCTATCAATATGAGATTTTATTTGCTCACCCAATAACTTTTATTAGAAATTTAAATATTCAATCAGAACATGATTTAATTCGAGCGTCTAAATAGAATATCTTGATAAATTTTAAAGAGTGATTATGTGTTAAACCTAAATTTAATTTGTTCTATACGAACCAAAGAGGTGATCCTTGTAGGCAACTAGTGTTTAAAATGAAAGGGAAAAGTAGTTAAGAAAAAGGAGTTTACTTTGAAAGAGTAAAAGTAGTTAAAATAATTCCAAATTTATAGCGTGGTCGTCCCCAAAAGTCTATTCCACGTGCTTACCCCACTCATCCAACTATTACATTACAAGCTATATAAATAAATATAAATCAGCACATACGCAATAAGTGTGAAGAAAACAGCCCTGCCCTTCCCTGCCCTGTTATACTCTCTTTCTCCTATAATTAGCATCAACAACAAAGACCTCTTTCAATACTCTCTATTGCATCTCCATTTTCTTGCTTCAGGTAAACTTATCCTATCAAATTTTGGTTCATCTGTCAAATGGGGTGTCTTGGAACATATTTTAATGGACAAATTTTTGTATCATTTTGATTCTTTTTTGTGATTTACCAATGGGTCATACTGCTATTTAAGTTTTGTTTGTTACTTATATCCTTTTCTGGATAAAGAAACAGTCTCTGCCTTTTTTCTTGGGACCAATATCTTTATTTGACCACTCCAAATTTGTTTTAACTTCATTTCTTGATTTGTGTTTTGCTAAATTTGGTATCCAATGTAGCTCTCCTACTTTTGGCAGGATTTTAAGATCGATCTTGAACGTCGTATGGGGATATCGTTTTCGTGTCCACTTGCTTCTCATACTGATTTGGAAAACAGTCTTGAATCTGTTATTGTGAAGTCTATCAACTTTGGTGATAATGAGCACAAGACGCCATTACGATCTATTAGTTTCAAAATCCAAGATTCTGAACCTATAGTAATGCAATCAGATGGTTCAGGAA
This sequence comes from Solanum bukasovii, assembly GCA_029582585.1. Taxonomy (NCBI): domain Eukaryota; kingdom Viridiplantae; phylum Streptophyta; class Magnoliopsida; order Solanales; family Solanaceae; genus Solanum; species Solanum bukasovii. The sequence goes on from JAJOOI010002364.1 coordinate 5,990, forward strand.
ATATGCTCATAGAAAAATCTGTCATCTCAAGGACAAAGGAAAATGTAGTTGCCTATCCATCTTCAGATAACATGATGAATCAACAAAGTACGAAATCGCCTTTGTTGGATAGTAGCAGCAGCCCGAAACATGAGGCAGCTGTAAAGTTGCAGAAAGTATACAAGAGCTTTCGAACAAGACGAAAATTAGCAGATTGTGCTGTACTCATTGAGCAGAGTTGGTATGTGTTTTTTAATCTCCTTAGAAAAGATTTTATTTTTAAAGATTTTTGCATTTTTCTGACACCCTTTTCGATTTGTTACAGGTGGAAACTATTAGATTTTGCAGAACTCAAACATAGTTCTATTTCATTTTTTGATCTTGAGAAGCACGAAACAGCAATTTCGCGCTGGTCAAGAGCGAGAACTAGAGCTGCCAAGGTAAATTTAGATCACATCAATGGAACATTATTAAAGTTGTTCTTAAATTTTTTAAATTTGACCAACTTTTTTGTTTATTTATGTAGGTAGGCAAAGGCTTATCTAAGAATAGCAAAGCTCGAAAACTTGCTTTACAACATTGGCTTGAAGCTGTAAGTAAATAGTTTATGGTTTCTTGATTTTATCTTTTTGATCAATTATGTATTATCTGGCACTAACATGGATGTGGTTTTATGTGTAACAGATCGATCCACGACATCGTTATGGACACAACTTGCATTTCTATTATGTTCAATGGTTGCATTCTCAAAGTAAAGAGCCATTCTTCTACTGGTTGGATATTGGAGAAGGAAAAGAAGTTAATCTTGTTGACAAATGTCCGCGATGGAAACTTCAGCAACAATGCATCAAGTACCTTGGTCCTGTATGTCTTAAGTCGTTCTACCGGCTTTCCATAAATAATTTCTTGCATATTTGATATTTTTAACAATTACTTACCATGATTTGTTTCTTTTCTTTGAAAATAGATGGAAAGAAAGGCTTATGAGGTCATAGTGGACGACGGGAATCTCTTCTACAAAGAGACTGGGAAGCTCCTTGACACCACTGGTGAACCAAAAGGAGCTAAATGGATATTTGTCCTCAGCACATCGAAAACCTTATATGTTGGGAAGAAAAAGAAAGGAACATTTCAGCATTCCAGTTTCTTGGCTGGGGGCGCGACTTTAGCTGCTGGCAGGATAGTTGTGGAACAAGGAGTTTTGAAGGTATCAATTTTCGCTCGATTTTTGATCAAGAGTATTTCGAACTTCAAGTATTAGAGAGAAAGGGCCTTGTCCAAGACAAACTCCTTAACTTAATGCTTGAAGAAGAGAATCTTTCCTCTATTATTATATTAATGAATCCCCTCACATTGTAATCTTGAATCACTAGAAATGTTTTTTCTTCAATTTCGAATCAGCAGCTTATCGATGAACATCCTTTGGATGCTAACTCTTTTCTTGTTTTGGCTGTTTTCAAGCAGGCTGTCTGGCCTCACAGTGGACATTATCGACCTACTCCAGAAAACTTTCAAGACTTCATTTCGTTTCTTAGGGAGAACGATGTGGACCTAAGCGATGTTAAGGTACATAATTACACTTTACTGTTGATTCATGATTTTCTCTAACATTGTAGATTCCAATGCTGATTAGTATGAAATGATGCAGCTTGATTCTATCGACGAAGAAGATTCTATTGGCAAGAAGAGTGGTGTTTACCTTAGAGGTAATGCTTCGGATGATGACATAGGTCAAAAAGATGGTCTGGAGACAGGAGAGAATGATTTAGAAGACGTAACGACTTCAGATACAAATGAGTTGAAAGAACAAGCAACTTTTGCTGCTTCATCTCATAGCTTCAATGACAAACTGGCTAATCTACGAATTCCTAGCAACGATGATTTACTAGAGAGATTGACGAATGAAAGTGCAGCTGTTGAATCCATTTCGCCAACAGCTGGATATGAATCAGCAGAAGATTCAATTGCTTTTGAACAAGAAAGTAAAGGAGATACAATTCCACAAGAATCTATACTGAAGAGGATAAATTCACACAAGGGAATGAAGTCATTTCAATTAGGGAAACAATTGTCTTGTAAATGGAGTACTGGAGCTGGACCTCGAATCGGATGCTTGAGAGATTACCCTTCGCAACTGCAATCACATGCATTAGAAGAAGCTAACTTGTCCCCGAGGAGTGCTTGTCGTCTCAAGTTTTATTCAAGGGCATCAAGCTTTAGTAGGGAAACGCAAGTGCCATGTTCTATCTAATCACCTATTCGTCTCCATTTTGTAAAGGACTTATATTCGTTCGATCAGGGAATATCATACTCATGACATAGAATTAGTTCTCATTTATTCATTCATTGTGCATAGCAAAAATGACATAGGAATTCTTTCACATTCTTTCTAGGAATTTTTTGACAGTTTTTTTAAGATCTATTCAACTTAGTATACAATTCTTGTTCTTAATATCAGAAAACAGGACCACGTATAACTTTTCGAGTTCCAATACGCGTTGTAGTTGGAAAAGAAAGAAATGAGAAATAAAAAGAAGAAATTTTACTTTCATCAAAGTTTCCTTTTGGCTGAAAATTTGCGCTTGAGAAGATTATTTTGATAGTTTTTTTAAAAAACTTAAATAGCCGTCTATCCAATCACTTAAACTAAAATTAGTTGATGGATATATAACACAAGTGTAATATGTGTCCGATGTATAATTTATGTAGATCGCCTTTGATTGCCCGATTTCAAAAGTCCCCCAGTTTCTGTCTAATCATTTAGTAAAATAGAGATCTACTTGTTAACTTTGATTCTTTGATGTAAATCTTGAATGCTGACATACAATATAGTATCAGTAGATGCCTTGTGTATAGTTATTTTGTATAAAGTTTTCAAAATGCTCTAAAATGAACAAATATTTACATGTATGTATACTAAAATACTTGCACACATTCATATATAATGCTACTTGAAAAAAGAAACAATTATTTTTAAGAATATGCTACTTGCAAAAAGAAAAGCAAGGCCTAAAATTGATTAAATACGACGAATTATGTTTAATCAGAGCCATGTTTTTGAAAAGTTAAATAAAGAAATTGACCTCTATTACTTCTTCATTCGGGGTGGGGGGAGTAGAAAGGATACGATTGCTTAGAACTAGTGATACCATTAAAAGTGACATTTAAAATTGGTGCGATTTAAAGTGAATATATCCCTCCTTAAAATATTAATACATATATATCATTTTCATTTAATAAATGGTTCATATTTATTGGTTTTGTTAATAGATTTATATTTACTAATTTCTTTTTCTAAACTAGTTTCTTAATTCTAAAAATGTCACGTGACTTTAAAAAATAGTACCACATTCATTTTATTTTACCCCTCTAGACCCGATCCAAATGAAATAAAACTCAATTTCTCTTTTACTGTCATAAAGTGGGTTTGGATCAGGTTTGAATAAAAGAGAAATTGGTTTTTTTAGTTGGATTGGGTCTCGGTCGAGTCTGGGGTAAAAAAATGGGTGAGGTAATTTTTTAAAGTAACGTGACATTATTAAATTAAAAACCCAATTTTAATTTCTTTTTAATTCAATCTATTAATGAAAATGGTCAACATGCATTATTTATTAATGATTAAAGGTATATATATATATGCACCATTTTTTATAACGAATGATTTTTTTTTCTCTAAGAAGCAAAGTTAGGGGACATATATGCCCTTTTTCCCTTTCAAATAACCTAGGAGTATTAGGCTTTTGACAATCACCTACTAGATGTAAACATCACAGGTAGTCTGAAAAAGAGTGATGCAATGCATAACTACTTAGAAGTAATCAATTAAGTAAATGTTAATAATTGAAATATATATGTAAACTGTAGGGAACAATTGGTGCTTATTGATTCCCAATATGTAAGACACATTGGTAGGCACATGTTAACCTACATCAAAGCTGTGGATGATGTTGCTTTTAAGCTCAAAAAGTACATCTAGGGTCTGTTTGGAAAGCCATTTGGTAATTGAAATTGGTGTAATTATTAGGGTAGTAATTATCAGCCTAGTAATTACACTGTTTAGTAATTACACTGACCTGCTTGATTGCCACAGTGTAATTACACTGTAATTACACATGCACTGTTTGGATGCCACAGTGTAATTACACATGTTCTGTTTGGATGCACAATTACAATTATAAAATTATAATACATTTTAAAAATAAAAATTAATTATTTAAAATTTATACTAGACAAATAAGAAACTTTATAAATGACATTAAATTAAATATTTAAGATATATATTCTTTTTTGAAAATATATTAATTAATAAACATATTTTCTGTAACTAATATTATGAAAAAATAATTGATTTATATTTTTTCAAATTAATATATTTCAATTGAATTGATCGTAACAACTAAAAGTATGAAGTTTCTACAAATATCATGAAATGCATGTTTGATAAAAAAAATAATATATAAATAAAATGTCATAAATTATTAAATGTTTGACAAAAATATAATCTATCAAGTCTAATTAAAAAATGGCGTGCACTGTAAATTCAATATTACTAAAACAAATGAAACTGAAAATATAACATAAGTTATAAATTCAAAACAAAAATTTAACATAATACTCTTATAACAAATTTCAACATAGCAATAAATATGATTTATTTTTATTTTTTCTTAATAAAGAAAATGTAAGTCTATAACCTTACTTAACAATAAATTCTATTTTAATTTAAAAATTAGAATACTAATAAAATTATGCTAATGAGAAAATAAGCATGGCATAAAGAAATAGATAATACGAGAAAATTACATAGAATCACGTAAAGTAAAGTTGAGAACAAGAAAAAAATGAAATATAATAATAAAAAATAAAAAATAAACTTTTACAAATTTTTAGAATAATAAAAATAAAAAAAGAACTTAATATAATAGAAGTAAAAAAAATTAAAACAAAAAAATAGAAAAAAAAAAAGAAATTAAAAAGTAATCAGGTGGTAATTACACCATGTAATTACCAACAATTCACAGCCTCTGCCTGTGAATTGTAGAGTGTAATTACCCCTGCCAATTACACCAATTACCTGCTGACCAAGTAATTACCTGTCCTTCCAAACAGGACAAGACAGTGTAATTACACCAATTACACCAAATCAATTACCAGGATGTCCTTCCAAACAGGCCATAAGTGGTTGAATATTGTTGAGACTTGTTAATTAACGTGGAACCTTCATGTTTGATATGGGGGACATTTTCCCCATCTTTTGTTGCTTATAATATTTTGGAAAAAATGTTCTTTACAGAAACACTCCATCTTTAAGCACACTTTTCTTTTTTAGATCATCTAAAAAAGGATGTTATTATTTTATAATTAGAAATAATTTAACCTTAAATTTTCTATAGATTCTTAATAAAATAATTTATAGCAATATAAATTTTGTATCAAATTAAACAATGCCGCATAAATTCAGACGAAAGGAAGTGAATTTCTTAAAATTGAGGAAAATGATGAGGGGAAAAAAAATTAAATTTTACAAGCAAATATTCTACATCGATTATCTCCTCTTTACCCTCAACATTTCACGCCACACGCCACCCCGTACCTCGAGATTATATGTTGAACAAATATAGTTTTGTTCTCTGTTCTCTCTCCCTTTTTAAAAATTATTACTCCCTCAGTCTCAATTTATGTTGACACTTTTCGTTTTTCAAGAGTCAAACAGTTTAAGTTTGACTGAGAATTTATGCATGGAGTCTTCGATTTTTTTTAAATGAAATTTATATAGTATTCGTAAACTACGTAAAAAAAGTATTATAAGTCACAATAATTGATAATTTAAAATGTTTAAGAGATCTATGAAAAACTTGCGGTCAAAGATAGACTTGTTTGAATCTCGAAATCCGAAAATGTCACATAAAATGAGACGGAGGGAGTATTATTATTATTATTATTATTATTATTATTATTATCTTCTTCTTCTTCTTCTTCTTTTTTCCCTTTTATTTTTGGTTGGAATTTTTAGTTTTTTATTTATTCAAATATTTAATTTCATGTTTTCTTGTTTAGGCAAAAGAGAACATAATGCATAACCATAGACAATATTATCACCAATAAAAACGGCAATCACACACTAGATCTGCCCACCCCAACCACCCCTCCCCTCCCCTCCCCTACCACTCCACTTCACCCCACCCAATAGTGTTTGTTTAGAATATTATACTCCCTCCCTTCGTCCAACAATAGTTGTCTACTATACTATTTTTGGATGTCCAACCATACTTGTCCACTTTATGAAATCAATGGATAATTTTACAATTAATTCTTAATTTACTCTTATTATTACTTATAATCATTTCCCTTTTACATTTTTTCAAGAAATTGTATTTATTATATTTAAAGGATGATATAGTAAAATTATCTTTCTATTTATAGTTTCTTAAGAAGTGTGCAAAGTCAATAGTGAACAACTATTGTTGGACAAATCAAGTATACATTTTCTCTGTGCAACAACAATTGTTTAAAATTGACTTGTCACATTAAGAATCAGTAAATGATAGAGATAATTATACCGAATCCCCCTTATAAAATATAAGTCATCTATTCATTGAAAAATGAAAAGTATTTAACAACAAGAGTAAAATAGACACAAAATGATAATTATTCATTGATTTTATAAACTGGACAAGTATTGTTGGACATCTCAAAATAATATACTCCCTCCGTCCCATATTATAAGTCACATTTTCCATTTGCACTTGCATCAAGAAATAAGGTAATTTTACCCTTATACCCTTATTTAATATTTGTTTATGACAACTTTGTAATAAATGATGAAATGTTAGATTTCAAAAATATAAATGCATTTGGATGACTATTTAAACTTTACTTTTTGGAGCCAAATTTTTTCACCAATTGATCCAAAATTTTAAAAAATTAAGTTTTTCCCACCTCAATTTTCCTATATATTTTGTGTAAAATGTTTTTTTATATTTTTATATATAAATTCTTAAAGCAAACATGACAATATCACAAAATATTCAAATTCCATTACTTCAAATTGATCTAAATTTTCTTGCTGAATCTGATGTTATTGATAATGAAATTAGACGACAAATGAATTTTAGTTCTAGTCCGACAAATAATTTGTTTTTTGATTTAAATGGTGCATAACTCCTTTATTTGGATCTTGATTTTTCTCAATTTGGCCTTCACATGTTTTGGTTGAGTCTTCTATTTTTACATCCTTTGAATTTTTTGAAAAGTCATCTTCCTTGATAAAATTTGTTGAAGCTTCAACTTTCAAGATTATTTTTGAATTTTTTTTCATCTTTTATTTTTAATTTGTTGTTGATTTTTTTTTCAAAATCAGATTTTATAGAATAAGTAGTGAATAAAGAAAGTAGTTAATTAATGAATGAAGTACTCTCCCCATGAAATTAATTACTTGTAGATCTCCTAGGTTAGTCAAAGTAAATACATTTTCAAGATTAATTAATTAATCAATCAAGGGTATAATGGGCAAAATATGATAATTTATGCATAAATTTTATAAAATGACATATATTGTGGTCCAGCTATTTTTAGAAAAGGGTGACTTATAATATGGGACGGAGGGAGTAATGGACAAGTAAAAATAGACTATGGAAGTATATATTTTTGTGAATATTTTTTTATTACTTATCAAATATTAAAAAAGAAAAATTTTAAAAAATGACTATTCATAAAAAAAAAAAATCTTCACATCAAGTACACCCTAGTCCGAAGATATAAAACAATACAATGGGTTATGGGCCTAGGGAGTCAATTCCCTAAATGATCACCCAAGTTTATGGAATTGCCTTAAAATATCATTTATGTTTCATTTAGGACCAAAATATCACTTAACTATCACTATTTTCCTCCAAATATACTTACCACTTCAAAAAAACCCTCTCTCCAAATTGGCATGCCATGTCATTGAAGCCTTTTTTTTTTTTAAATAATAGACTTATTAACTAATCAAACTCAATTAACTAAAATAATGATCTTGTTGTTTTTTAATTATTTTTTATATATATATATATATATATATTAATTTATTGAGAAGAAATTTTCATACTTAAAAAATCTTTTATCATAATTAACTTTTTATTTTTTATGCTATGAAGAATAGTTTTTTTTAAAAAACTTACTATAATGTCATCAATTTTGAATACTTATAAACACATATATTCAAAAAATATTGATATATAAATCACTGATCATAATTAAATTAAAAATAAAAGTTAAATAATAAATTTCTCCTTTTTACCAACTATTTTGTCAACCTTACAAATTTATTTGAATAATTTTATGAAAAAAATTACTTAAAATTTCCAAATAATTTACTTAGAGATTTCAAAAATTCTCAGGTAACAATTGCACACAAAAAAAATTCATTGAATTTTGTTTGGTAGAAAAATATGAAAGGAATTAGATATTTTAAAAGTATTTTTTTTATAATCTTCATAAATTCTCACGTAATTTATATATTTATTTTGTAGAGGCATAAATTTAATGAATTAAATAGGTCTATTGTTCTTTTTTTTTAAATGATGATTTAATGACATCACATATCAGCTAGAATAGAAGGAGACTTTTGAGGTATTAATATATATTTTTTGGGGGAAATAAATTAGTAATAATATTAGTCACTTCCTATTTTTTATTTTTTTAAAAATATTGTAAGCATGAATTTCAAAGTACACAATTAATTATATTGTAATAGTTAATTGACATTTAATATTATTGATTCATTATACAATTTATGATTAATTGATGTAAGTTAACATTCATGAGTGATTTGTATATCAATTTTTTTTTGAATATATGTGTTTATAAGTATTTAAAATTGATGACAGTATAGTATATTTTAAAACTCTATTTTTTCATAGCATAAAAAAATAAAAAAGTTTAATTATGATAAAAGATTCTTTAGTATGAAGTTTTCTTCTTAATAAGCAAATATATATATATATATATATTTTAAAAATAATAAGATTATTATTTTAGTTAAATGAGTTTGATGAATTGAATGAGTCTATTATTTTAAAAAAGACTTTAATAACATGACATACCAACTAGGAGAGAGTAAAGTTTTTAAAGTTTTAAGTATATTTGGAGGAAAATAGTGATAGTTGGGTGATATTTTGGTCCTAAGTGAAACATAAATGATATTTCAAGGGAATTCCCCAAACTTGGGTGACCATTTAGGGAATTGACTCGGGCCTAGGTTGGATTAGAATTTTGAATAATTTTTAAAGCCAATTGTTTAATGTCATTAACACACAAAACAAGGGATAGTTGGAAGGACAAGAGCTGGAAAAAAATTGAAGGAATATTTTCTGAAAAATCAGCATTATGGACATTAATATTTGTTGGGTAAGTTCATGAATTTGTCAATAAATATGGAATTTCAGCATATTTTTTAAAATAAATTATTTCCAACAAATGGCTGCAGTCTTCGTTTGCTATGACAAAATTGCATTAATTGGAGCACAAAAGCTTTATGTCGGCTAATTGATTGATCCAAACTTGTTAGGCCTCGTGGATTAGAAAAATAATCCTAATATAAAATATGAAATTTATTTATATTATTTTTGGTTGGCATTATTTTGTTAGCAGTGTTAGTAATATCGGTGTGATTTATACATAATTCTTGTATTCTTTTTTTTTTAAAATACTTATTTTAAAAAAGAAATTGCGGTGTTCATATATAATTTAGTCGTAGAAGCAGCTAAATACGAATTGCGTCATTTTATAGTCATTAATCATTATGCTATCCATATCCTAAAATAACATATATACAAGTAATAGGTGTTTATATACAGTAGCTTTAGAAATTAGAAGTTTTTATAAACCAGGAAAGCACCTCACTGAATATTCACAATATCCAAATATCTTTTTTCTAATAAAAAAAGAAATTTGAAGAAAGCTTAAAAGGTTTGATCAAAATAAAATTGGCTATGAGTTGTAAAATCAGAAGTCATGAATAATCAGCTTATGATTTTTGACTGATTTTAGCTTATATATAAACATTTCTGGGTGTTATGACACACGTAAAATAAGTCAAAGAAATATTTACAATTCAACTTGATCAGCTTATAAACTCAAACTATACATTTTTTAAATCGCTTTTGACTTTTTTTTTTCTTTCTCTTTTTATGTTTTCGTATACAACACTTATTCCTAATGCAATGTCGTAGCAACTTCCATACATGAAACTTATTAGTATTACTTTTTTTTTTTCCTTTTGCCTAAGGTGAAGAAACATTAAATTGCAAATGTGACTTGAATATGTACATCTTTTTTTTCTATCTGTTCCAGCTCATTGGCATTTGGAGTTCAACAATTGTTTCCATAAAAGATTTGTCAATCTTTTATTGCTGATTGCATATCTAGGAAGTTGCTTCCAAAAGGATCTAGGAAGATTGCATTTGAGCTATCATATAAAATATCTTAACATTTATTATAGGAAAAAAATATATATAACACCTTCATGGACTACTTCAATTTTTTTATGTGAAATCATTCGGAGGAGTACAAAATCAAATTGAAAATCTCACTAAATCGTAAATCGCATAAAATTATAAATTGAATCAAATTTTAAAAATAAAAGTTCGACTAGTAGTTTGGTTTGACTTTGTATGACATTGGAAAAAAAACTCAATTATACTTGAATTTATTTGGTTTTAACTAAAATGAGTCAACCTGAGATCAAATTAATATGACATTATATACATAATTTTTTATTTTATGCATACAAGTATTTACTTTGATATAATTTCTAAATATTTCTTAGACTTTTTCATAATTTTTATCTTTTAACATATTATTTCAAGTTTTTAAGACTTAGAATATTGAATGGTCCAATTAATATTATAGTCCATAAATTAGTAACTTAGATAAAACTCAAATCAAAATCAAATCAATACTAATATTAATAATAATAAAAAATTCAACACTAAGAATGACAATAATATTAAATATTTGTTCATTTGTGTTATATTGAGTTAGACATTAAAATACATAACTTAATTTTAATTTTTTTTAATATTTAATTATATAACTAATATTTATTAAACTTATTTTAGCATGATTTAGAGGTCCATGGTGGTGCGAGGAAACTTCAAGCTGCACTTAACTCTTATCTAATCGAGGACAAGTAAACCTAATTCAACCAATTTTATAATTAGTAAAATATTCATAATTTGGATCACTTTTGTGATTTATAAAATATTTCATTTAGGGGCTTGACTTAGATGATTTATTTTAAAATAAAAGTAGCAGCCAGTTTAGGAATAATTAAGTACAATTTAGGGTTGCTCTTAAATAATTATGGACACTTAGATCAAAATAAAAGTAAGTAGTAGGTTTAAAGATCAAATATGAATCCAAAACAACTGGCTTTCCTTTGCTATTTTCTCTTACATATTTTAAAGCTATTTTTGATATGTTCATATCCTACTTTTGGTTATTTTTCTCCATTTGATTGATTGATTTGTTTGGGGAAGAGGGTGTTGTTTAAATATCAACATCTGTCACTTAGTTCACCAGACAACCACCACAGCACACCATAATGAGTCAATGTGACACTTGCATAAAACAAAAAGATTGCCTAATTAAAGTATTTGATTAGCCTTGTTGACAAGAGCTGGCACTACTTGTTCAACCATCAACATCCCACAACTCCCAACCTGCCCACCTTCCAAAAGAAAAAAAGAAAAGAAAAGAAAAGAGGAAGACATAAGATATTAGAAGTAGTGTCGGAACAAGATTCTTAATAAGAGGGTTCAAAATCTGAATAAATAGACACACGAATTAGTCGAAGGGGGTACGACATCAATTATATATATCTTAAAAATTATTTTAATCATGTATAAATGATATAATTTTCTACCGAAGGGGGTTCGTATGAACCCCTACCAATAAGGTGGCTCCGCCACTGATATAATTTACTACTTTAATTTGAATTTGACATATATTTATCTTTTTCAATTTTGAGTGTGTATATACAGACACTTAAACTTGTATAAAGCTAAACTCGTAACCATACCCATCCTATGTGACATAATACATGTAGGACACCACATAGAGCATGAATTTCCACATAGAATATAATATAGAACGCGTGTGTTTACTTATTTAACTTTATATAAGTTTAAATGTCTGCTTGTGCACACCTAAAATTGTCAGTGAACAGTGGCGGAGCCAGGAATTTCACAAAGGGTGTCCAGAAATAACAGTTTGTTATGTTAAGGGTGTCTAAAATATATTATTTGATCATTTCATATATCATTTTACTTATATATATGGGTTTTTTTCCCGATGAAAGATGTGCAATTTGGAAACCCTTACCACCATGTGGCACTGTCAGCTAAAACCAAATTGAATGACACATGCATATATTTTACTTTTAGTTTTTATGCACAGACAATATAAATAAATTTTCAGTATAAGATCAGTTAAAAAGTCATTTAAATATTCATTCTTGTTATAAACATGGATTAGTAACTTGTAAAATATGATAAGAGACCTATTATAGGTAGTAAATAACATTGATAACATAAGAATATTTTAAAATGCCAATATATATATAAAAAAAAGTCAAAGTCATAATTATTAAAACAAATCGAAAGGTGTAGTTTGGAAGTGTACGGATTTTCTTCTGTGTGGGTGAGAGTGGGGGTGGGGTTTCTTAATATGTACTCCAATAATAGTGTAGACCCCCTGCACTTCTTTGGTATGAATATAGTATTTGAAATTTTGATATCATAATTTTAATATTTGATTTTTAAAATTATTATATCATCATTATATAAATTTAATTAGGTATGATTTGGTAATTTGAAGTTTAATTTCGATATTTTATGGTACGGTAAATCAGTAACATAGTTTGTTCAATTTCCATTAATATTAAATACTCGTATAATAGAGTATTATGACTATGACAATTCAAAAAATAGTCTCAATTATATCATACTAACACATTACACACGTAGAAATATATGTTCAAAAGAAAGTACAAATAACTCCTATATTTAAATACATTTCAATCAAAATAGAATTGTCACAACTCAAAAATGGACGTGATGACACTCGTCTCATCCCACCAAGACAAGTTACCCTAAAATCCAAAATACGATAGAAATGCGGAAATAAACTAATAATAACATAAGAGCGAAAAACTTAGTCATTCTCAAATATCCCCCAAAACTTGGTTGTCACGTGTACAAGCCACAGTGTAATAATGCTGAATTTGAAAATAAATACAAGTCTCAATGTCTTTGCCTCTCGAATAGAACAAGAACATAAACGAGGAACAAGAGGGTCCACCGGAATGACAAGCAACTACCTCTCAATGTCTCCTCAATAAGCCTCGAAAAAAGATGGAGAAAAGTAAGCATAAGGATCCGGGCTCGGAACAACACGATACTCAGCAAGTAACCCACTAAAACCAAGGTATAACTAGCTAGAATACGAGAACTTTGTTCATCCAACCAAACCTCCACAGCTACAACGTGCACAAAATGTTAGGACCGAAAATAATTTGGTGTAATGCGGAAGCTAGCAAAGCAAACCTCAAAAGACCATGAGTAAGAAGACAAACGAGAAATATACCAAAAGTCACAAAGATTTAACGTGGTTCGGTCAATCGACCTACATCCACAAAGGAGATGAGCAATCCACTATAAATATGAGAGTACAAAATATAGAGAGAAATAACCTCAACCAATTCATTCAGAATACAAGGAGGTTCACAAATTCTCTCATATAACCAAAACTCTCAAAACCTTAGGACTACATTGTGAATGTTGATTAAGTTAAAAGGAACACACATATATTTATAAAGTCCTAAACCTTTTCCTACAAGAAAAAGACTAGTCAAATATTAAACATTTTCCTAAAAGAAAAACCTATTTATGGTAAGAAAGTCAGGACAAATAAAACCCAACAAATCTCTCGCTTGGCCTGGATTTCTGACAAAATAAATTTGTCTACCTTCTTCACATAATCATCGACATGTTGCCCATAATCTCCTCCATCAAATCTACGTCTGGACACATAGAACCTCTCTGAAACAATTTCTCCAACAAAAATTTTCACTATTGTCAAAAAGGTTGCGGCTAGAACTACACCTGCTAAGATGAACACCCGATTTTTAACCTGGTTCAATCATCAATTATCGAACCATTGGACATGGCTCCATCATTGAATCTGGCTCTGATGCGACTTATTAGAATCGAAATTAATTTGGTGTAGTGCGGAAGCTAGCAAAGCAAACATCGAAAGACCATGAGTAAGAAGATAAACAAGAAATATACCAAATGACATAAAGATTTAACGTGGTTCGGTCAATCGACCTACATCCACAATGGAGATGAGCAATCCACTATAAATATGAGAATACAAAATATAGAGAGAAATAACCTCAACCAATTCACTCGAAATACAACGAGGTTCACAAATTCTCTCCCATAATTAACTCTCAAAACCCTAAGATTACATTTTGAATGTTGATTAAGTTAGAAGGAAAAAGTCCTTATTTATAGAGTCTTAAACCTTTTCTTACAAGAAAAAGGCTAGTCAAATATTAAACATTTCCCTAAAAAGAAAACCTATATATGGTAAGACAGTCATGGTAACTAAAACCTAACACAAAAATCAGCCTAACCCAACAATTTATGATATACAATTCACAAGACTCAATAATCCCAACCCAACAATTACAGTTCATCAATCACATATGTTAAGTTCATCTATCAAAAATATAAATCAAAACTCATAGGGAACATCCCTAGTCCAGGTACTCACCGTTAATGACCTCGACATCAATAACACTCGCTGAAAATGACCTCAACATCAATAACACTTGTCGGCAATGACCTGAACATCAACAATACTCACCAACAATGGCCTCGACATAATTAATACTCATCAGCAATGACCTCGACATTAATAACACTCATCGATAATGATCTCGGCATCAATAAGACTCGTTGGCAATGACCTCGACATCAATAACACTCATCGATAATGACCTCGACATCAATAATAGTACATCTCATCACAATGTTCTGAAATCGATGTAAATATGCATGTTCACATAATAATGAAGAGATGACAATCACAAGCAATTCACTCCCTCAAAAATACTATCAAAGTATCACAACAATCACCTAATCAACATCAACACTTAAGACAATTCACAATACATAATACATCATTCCCAACACGTTGCCTATCTTATTAATCCCCCCTTCTATCATTAAGATATAAATTTTGAGTAATTTGACTCATCACCTCATTTCCATTATTTCTCAATACACACAATGAAGAGTATAAAATTCTACAAGCTTTAACAAGACTTTAGAGGTTCACAAGTCAATCCAAGACTAAGAGCTTTTTCCTTCTAAACTGTCACACCCAAAATCCTATTAAGGCGGACCGGCACCCGTTGCCGAGAAGGCTCGGGAAGACCAACCTGTAACAATGCTCTATCTATGAACATTTAAAGGTGCTGCCATAGTGGATAACATGTTTTCATGAAAGTAGACAGTATTAACAAGCCAAAAGAAAGTGCACATGACTTGGCCATTGGGGCCATGACGTGTAAGACACGAGACACAACCACACTTCACTATACATAGTCTACAAAGCCTCTAAATGACAAAACATTATAGGGTTAAAAGGTCGGGACAGGCCCCGCCTTAGACTCAACTACTATACAATACCAAAATACATGCTATAGACTCGGAAAACCCCGAATCAACCTAGAGCTCACCAATAGCCGCTGGATGTCCTGTTCTCCTATTAGGGAGATCTACTAGCTCCTGTACCTGCATCATGATTGCAGGTCCCCCGAGAGAGAGACGTCAGTACGGGAGAATGTACTGAATATGTAAGGCATAAAGTACTGTATGTGAAATAAGAACTCAAATGAAATCATATACCAATGTAAGGATACAAGACCACCTTTTCTTATATTATGGAATCAGGTACTTTACATTCTTTTTTTTACTTTATCATTCTTTACTTTACACTCTGTGCACATCATATAATACGAATGACTAGCTGATCAGTGGTAGACATATAAATCGGGATCGACCCATGCTAGGCTTTCCTTTAACCCCTGGGATACCACCCGTAATAATGGGATCGACCCATGCTAGGTGATTCTTCCACCCCTGGGATACCACCCATCAATAAGCAGATTCATTTAATATCTTTCCGTTAACATTTGAGATGATTTTTTTGGTGGTCATAACATTTTGAGTTGTGGACTATGTAGTCAACAAGTGACGTGTAATAATCATATAATGCAAGAACAACAACGTAGAGAGTAGTTACACAATTAGTGAAAATGCATAGGAACTGAAATAATATATGGACCTTATTTAGTTAAAAGAAGAACTCATGCAGGGTATTCAATGTATATGTACAGATTTGACTATGAACATGTATTGGAACGTGCAGACATGTTAAAGAGTGAGAACAAGGTCATAAGTCGTGTTGGAGCTGGTAGGCTGCCTCTATATGTCGAGGACTAGTCTAGATTTCATGCCAATTAATAGGAAATCGAAAAGCCTTACTTACCTTGTTGTACCACCTTGTAGTTACCTTGAAGTACTTTCCTTTCTTTTCAAATACTTATCTTAATTTTTATAACTCGTTTTCTTTTAACTTTAACTCTTCAATAAGTTGAGCTTCCTTTGCAAGGGCTTGGGTTTATCCAAGAACCCTAGGAACTTGTGGTTGCTGCTATGCTTTGAAAGAGAGAGGAGAAGCTTAGAGAGAAATATGATTTTTTTATCTATTCTTAAAAGTGAGGAAATGGCCACCAACTTGGGGATTATAAAGGTCTTATTTTTTCTCACCTCTTAAGTTTTAATATCAGCCACTAATTTATCAAATTGGTCCAAGTAGGTGATGCACCTGCTTGGAATTATATATACACAAAATGGGCCCTTTATGTACTCATCTTGGCTGCAATCTTTCCCCTTTCTAATATTAAGCCACGGGCCATAATTATACCCTTAATTTGGGCCTTAGTCTTTATTGGGCTCAAGTAGTTGGACTTGGACAGATTGGTGTGAGGCCTCATCTCCATTCCCTTTCCCTTTTTATTTTATTTAATTTGGGCCTCAAGTGAGCCCACTAATGTATGAACTAATCTTCCCCATCTACCTAGCCCATTTGAGCTAAGCAAGGAGGTGACACCTGCTAGCTTTATAAAGTCCAACAAGCACCTCAATTCTTTTATTCGTTTTCCGAGCATAATCTCCTTAGTTTAACTCAAAACTTATTACACTTGATCACCTTAACTTTTAGACTTACATATAGCCCTTCGATCCAGAATTTAAATACTTCTAAAATTTGATGTTCACTCGATCGTGCAATATTGCAATGTACGGGAGTTACCCTTATAGCTTCTTTATTGTCACCATTCATCTAGGAAATCAAGTTCATTACTTATACCACCAAGCTAACTCAAGTTCCATATGTGTAGGACTTGTACACATAAAATTCGGGGTGTTACATGAACGATATCGTAATCACTGCAATCTAGTCAAACAAGTATTCACAATAAATTTTGAAACTAACAAAAATCATATCAATAAATTTGAATAGACGAGTCAAATCGACTCAAAAATTTGATTCCAAAAATGAGGTTTAAATCTGAAAATCATTACTTGGATATGTTATCCAAAGCATTTAGAACTCAATGGTAAAAATCATTTAAAAAATGGAGTCGAAATTAGCTCATAATCACCATTTTTCTTAAATGCTCAAGTTCTTGAAATACCCAGAGGTTTTGAATTCAAAATAGTAGTTTAAGTGATTAAATTTGTCCATAATCAAGGAATAACAATGAAAGGAAATTAAAATTAGTTACCTAATCAAAGTTTCTTGAAAACTCACTTTGAAACCACCATTATTGAGCTTGAAAACTCAAAAATAGAGGAAATGGAATTGAAACCCAATTTTAGAAAACATTTTGCCCAAGGGTCCTTGTGACACCCAATTTTGACCGACCTTTAGCAATTTTTGAAATGCTATTCGATTAATTACGTATTTTCAAATATATTTCAAGTTTAAAATTTTAGTCAATTTTATCTAAAAATTATACATTTAGTATGCTTGATTTGTAAAAGGTATTAAATTATTATTTTACTTATCAATAGTTAAACTCGAAATAATTACTTTAGTTAAATATTTTAAAATCTTAGTAATGTTAATTATATAAAAAAGTATTATAATATTTGTAGTATTATAATTGAATAGCATTTCTTAAATTTTCCTCAAAAATCATTTAAATTATAGCCCATTTTATTCTAATTCATTCCAATTCTAGCCTATTCAATCCAAATTTTATTTTAATAATAAACACCCTTTCATTTCAATTCTAGCCAATCCAATTTCAATTGTATTTCAATTCTAGCCACCTATTATTTCGATTCTAGCCTCTTTAATTCAATGGCTATTTCAATTATAGCTATTTTGGACCCAAATTTGAGAGCTTCATCTATTGATCCTACCCGTCCATCTCCCATTTTAAATCTCCACCCTTCATCCGAAATTAATCAACGGATGAGATCAATTCCTTAGCACTTTCCTATTAAAATCTAAAGATCCCCAAAACCTAAAAATGATACTCCCTCTGTCCCATTTTATATGAGGTAGTTTGACTCGGTACAGAGTTTAAGAAAGAAAGGAAGACTTTTAAAACTTGTGGTCCAAAATGAATGATAGAAATTTGTGTGGTTGTAAATCATTTCATTAAGGGTAAAATAGACATTTCATAGTGAAATTGTTACTTAATATGGAAATGTGTCATTCTTTTTGGGACTGACTAAAAAGGAAAGTGAGTCATATAAAATGGGACAGAGGGAGTAATTCATTCTCTCCCTCTCCTCT